>CM060287.1:3706174-3826174 GCA_030684275.1 Acipenser oxyrinchus oxyrinchus | reverse complement strand
GTTCTTGCACTTTGAGCTCGTCTAATGGAGGGTCCTGTACGGATTTGTAATCAGAGGGATGCGCTTTCTCGTTTTGCCCCGGACGCAGCGGCTCAGACTCCCCAGTGAAAGAGAGGTAAGGACGGGAAGGGGAGAGGAGAGGAGAGGGGGTGGGTGCGTGCGTGTTTCGGTTGAGTACACAACTCCAAAGCATGCACGGAACTCCTAATTCTGCATACTTTTCTGTCTGTGTGCTGTGCGATACAAATTCAAAACAAACTACAGGGACTGTAGCCCGCAACTATCCTCATGCGGATCTCGATTCAGTTGTAACTTGTTCAAAAAGTCTTCAGAAGCTCTGTCTGTGAGAAGCACAGTGAACCACCGGCGCTGCTGCAGTCTTGCAAACTCAAAACAAATCGCAGTAACAGTGCTGCTTACAAGCGACGACACGTTTACAAGAAAAATAAATAAATAAATCAAAATGCACATGTGCTTTCTGTATGGTCTGTTCGTGTCGTTGTTTTGACAGTAACTTTTTGTTACTTTGTCATTTTTAAATACATTTTCTGCACACAGATGCGTGTGTTCAAATGCACTCGGAGGTAACGCTGCTTTTGCTGGTTTCTAGATACACTCGTCCGTGGTGTTTCATATTAACACTATTTTTTGTTCAAGTCGTCTAATGCGCATTTAAACACAACACTATTTAACGCGCAGAGCCCACTTACACGAAATCCAGTATTTACAATGAGTTCGGCTCGCTTCGTCTTTCTTTACACTTGAACCATAATTAATTCGAAACGATAATGGGTGAAAGTTACATCAGCTAGCAACTTTGTATTAAAACAAAAACAAACATAATTTAGAGGTTTAGGCTGTTGGAACATAATTCATTGCAACGTTTCCAATGTTGCATTGCCCCTAAAGCCGCTGCACACTGGTCAGACTCCAAGCGCAGAACCGTTTTAATTTCAAAGCAAGAGCTGACAAACCTCGCTTTGAACGGGCGATGCTAGCGGCATGCCTGCGTGGAGATCAGAGAGCCCCCGAACAGCCGAGCCCACAGGTAATCGCGACGTGTTTCTTCAAGTGAAGATCAAATAGGCTCGGACAAGCTGCAGTGAACAAGAGCCGCCGGAGAGCACCGAGCTCACAGCAGAGCGCGTCGATGAGGACGCCCGCCTGCCCGCCGCGTTTCTCTCAGGCAAGCTTAGCTGAACATTTCATTTTTCTTTTTAAATTTCATTTTAAGTGCAGTTTTCTTAAATAAGAACAACGTCATTATTGCTGTTATTATAAGTATTATTAATATTAGCTGTTGTAAAATACACTTTTTGGATTATTATTATTATTATTATTATTATTATTATTATTATTATTATTATTATTATTATTATTATTATTTTAAATGGAACAAACGAGTGGGGTACAAAAATGAAAAATGCTATTTTTTTTGCACGTACACAAGGTTTAAATGATAAATAAAAAAAAAGTATTTTTCAGGACGTTTGAAACAAAAGCCCTTCAGCTGTGTAGAAAGCAAAGCAATCTCAGTGCAGTAAACTTGAGTGTGTGTGTGTGTATATGCATACATATATATATGTGCACAGCTAGCCTATACACACACACACAGTATATTATTTATTATTTGTTTATTTAGCAGACGCCTTTATCCAAGGCGACACAGAGACTACGGTGTGTGAACTATGCATCAGCTGCAGAGTCACTTACAACTACGTTTTACCCGAAAGACGGAGCACAAGGAGGTGAAGTGACTTGCTCAGGGTCACACAATGAGTCAGTGGCTGAGGTGGGATTTGAACCGGGGACCTCCTGGTTACAAGCCCTTTTCTTTAACCACTGGACCACACTGCCTACCTATATAACAGTCACACAATCCACATATTCCTCAGAACACACTGCTAATACCTGCCTGCTTTTCACCCTGAGATAGTTTTAAACCAGCTACAGGACAGGGAGTCACTCTGTGCTGGAGAAGTGAGGACTGGGGGAGAAGGACCTTCACAATATACCCTCCTACAGGACAGGGAGTCACTCTGTGCTGGAGTAGTGAGGACTGGGGGAGAAGGACCTTCACAATATACCCTCCTACAGGACAGGGAGTCACTCTGTTTCCAGTCACAGCATTCGTTATTGTTTTGCCCCCTTTGAAATGAATGCTGTTTCTGCACATGCACACACTGACGTTTAAACCATGCAGGATTGCACTGGACCCCTGCTCTGATCCCAGTAAGAGGTCCCGTCCCATCCCGTCTCCCCTCCTCCTCCTCCTCCCTGGGTTCTGTCTTTCTGAAGCTGCGTTTACATGGAGCTTCTCTCTGCACTCGGGTGATTCCTGAAGAAAGCATTGGTTTAAACACCACTGTTATAAAATAACCCAGCCCTGGTCAGAGCAGACCCGTCTGTTCAGAATCTACCGGTCTGCCTGCCCAGGGCAGTGTGGCTCTGTGCTTTACCAGCCTAGCAGAGTGTTCTGTTGGGTCATTCTGTTTTGTGTGCATCTATAAGAGCAGGTTCCAGTCTATGTCCAGGTATACATTTGTGTATAGTTTAATTTATTTATCAATTAGAATTAAAGGAAACCATATCGTCTTGTAATAGAAACCTGCCATAACTTCACCCAAGTTCTAAAGCAAAGCGAAACTGATGGGATGTTTCACTGATGAGGGCTGAAATATTCTTCAACTTCATTTAGTTTCTTCCAAGTTTTACCTGACAGATATGAAGCACTCATGGGGTTTATTTCAGTGTATAAAACAGCTTTAATTTTTTATTTTTAAGATTGCGCATTTTGTTTGCTGAGGCTCAAAGACTTTCTTTCAGTTTAGAAGCTGTTTGTAATCTGGATATCGCTGTTCGTTCTGCAAGGCTGTTGCTCTCCCAGGAATAAATGTGCTATTTTTAAATGGGACAGTGTGGTCGAATGCTTATTCTGAAATGAGAAGAGAGGCGTTTTAGCATTTCAATCTGTGCTGTTTTCGTAGTACTGGGACACATATTTGAATAAACACTGGCTGAATATGTGCGGGTTTGTGTTTGCTTGAAGGCTGTCAAAGGTAAACTATGTCTGCTGAGTGGGGAGTTGTTTTAGAAACTTGGTATGTGATTTTGATTAAGCTCACTTCATTTCATGATTTTCAGACCTCTCTAGATTCGCTTTGCCCCTGCATATTCGACTTCGAGAATGCACAAGTTCCCTTGTTTGTTTTGTTGGATGATTTTAAGGTGGGGGTGTCGCATAGCATATAGATGAAATTATAATTCAGCTACTGGAACAATTCTGAATTATTAGAACATTTTTTAAATGATCTTTAATGTTGCTGATAATGAAGAAACTTCATTCAAATTGAATGTGGACCAAAACACAAATGTTTATGCACTGTGGGCTTGTAGTCTGAAGTCCCATAGATTTCTCAAAAGACACTCTCTCTCTCTCTGACTGATGGGATAAAACTAAGAGTAACAGTTTATGACTCTGTGGTTTTGGTATTTTTCTGGATAGGAGCTGTACAGTTTTAAAACCCCTGCTATTAATGTGTGAGCTTCTATCTCTGGCTGACTTTCTAAAATTCAAAAATAAGCAAACTGTTTCCAGAAAGAAAAAAACAAACATAACTGTACTGTTTTTTTTTTTCGGTTTCATTTTATTATTTTTGGAGTTACAGTTTTTGACAGTTTTGGGCGTCAGTTCCGCAGTGAGCATGGAATCCATTTTTGGCCAGGTTGATAGAGACGTAGCCGAACACATTGTTGGAATTATTGAGACATTTTTAAACAGCTGTAAAAGTGTGAATTGTTTTTGTGTTTGACTATTCTGTAGAAAGCATCCTGCTTTATGATGTGCTTAATTTCTTTGGATAGTGAATCACGGCTCAGGTTGAAATTCTGTGGGACGATCTGAAATGACCAGCATTGTATAAATCCTATTTTAAAAGCTAAGTCGTGTTCTTGTGTGTGTGCTAATAAGAAATAAAACAAGGATTTGGGAAAAAGTAAATGCGAACGCACACACACACACACACACGCATGCACGTACACACACACACAGACAGACTCATACATACACACACAGACAGACTCATATATACACACACACACGCATGTACACACACGCATGCACGTACACACAGACAGACGCACACACACAGACAGACAGACACTCAGACAGACAGACAGACAGACAGACAGACTCATACATACACACACACACAGACTCATACACACACACACGCATGTACACAGCAGCTGACAGACAGACTCGACGCACACACACAGACAGACAGACTCTCGCATACACGACAGACAGACACACACACACAAGTAGGGCTTGAAGTTTTCAGGTTTTATTTTTAATCAGGTGACGCCCCTTTAAACAAATGGAGCTGATTCTGTTTCATAAATTAAAGAAGCTGTTAATTACAAAACAGTCTTTGTTTTTACCTTCATATCTTGCCTGAGCCTAATTCTGGTCCCCTTCATTTTATTTCAAACAGAGCTGATAAGTGACGTGAATTGTTCATCCCCGATCCTACTTTTAACTCGCATTTCATTTTTGCTGTCGCCTAATTTAACGTTGTGCTTTTGTTATTTTCCCCACTAGTTTAACAGAGATGTCCAGACACAGATTTTGATGAATACCCATTGTGGAGTGTACACTGACAGCAAGTCGGACTCTAACTGTATTTAGCACTTTTAAGCTGGTTTAAAGGCAGCTAATACGGTTTAAAGGCATAGTGTGGACAGGGCCTTCCAAAAACGGGGGTGTTTTCTTTCTGATTCGCTTACACCACACTTAATGCACTTGAGTGACGTGCTGTTAAAATAATTCAGTCCCCCTGGAGACTGGAAATGAATCCGCGTGCAGTAAAATGATGTCAACACTTTTAATTTGGTGTTTGTTTTGTTAATAAATGTGTTGGTCTTGGACGACGCAAACTGCTTTGGTGGGGAACAGTAAAGGGGAACGCTGGGCTGGGGAGCCTTTCCTGTTGGTATTATATGGAAGTGCCAGGCAGTCTGTGAACTGTGTGTGGAGTAAAGAACTCCCTGTTGCTAGCGCTGCACTGCACTGTTCCCCTGCTTGTTTAGAAAGCAACATGCCTTTAACGAATACCTTTTCTACTTCTGTCTATAATAAATTATGGTCTGTTTAATTTGTTCCTGTTATTTAGGCACAAAATATGCACTCACAGGGGTGAAATAAATATTTAGTGTCAAATATACACAAGGTGTACCGCGCTAGCTGTGCCTGATAAACCGAGGGATCATTTGTTATTTGATTTAGCATCAGAGTATGTGTGAAAGTCAGAGACTACCACGAAGGGATTTCTTTGTGTGTTTGTGTAGTGGTGCACAAACACTAATCATCAGGGGAGAAGCGTGCACCGTGTTCATAAACTTCAACTTTCAAACAGCGCTGTTCAATCAGGCTTAAACATTCAGACCTAGAGGAGCCTTGGAAAACAAACAGGCAAGTGTGTAACTGTCGTCGAAAAAGATGATTGAGGAGCTCAGAAAGTTAAACACAGCCAGCGAATGGGGCGCGATTGTGTTTGATTTGATTGTGCATCACTCTACTGAGGTTGGAATAGATCAAAAAAAAAGTAAACCACAAGGGTGAAATTGAAAAATAAAGAAGCACTTTTCAAGCATCTTGAGTGCAGTGAGCGTCTGCAATGCAGTGAGCGTCTGCAATGCAGTGAGCGTCTGCAATGCAGTGAGCGTCTGCAATGCAGTGAGAGTCTGCAGTGCAATGAGAGTCTGCAATGAGCGTCTGCAATGCAATGAGCGTCTGCAATGCAGTGAGCGTCTGCAATGCAGTGAGAGTCTGCAGTGCAATGAGAGTCTGCAGTGAGCGTCTGCAATGCAGTGAGCGTCTGCAATGCAGTGAGCGTCTGCAATGCAGTGAGCGTCTGCAATGCAGTGAGAGTCTGCAGTGCAATGAGAGTCTGCAATGAGCGTCTGCAATGCAATGAGCGTCTGCAATGCAGTGAGCGTCTGCAATGCAGTGAGCGTCTGCAATGCAGTGAGCGTCTGCAATGCAGTGAGCGTCTGCAATGCAGTGAGCGTCTGCAATGCAGTGAGAGTCTGCAATGCAATGAGAGTCTGCAATGCAATGAGAGTCTGCAGTGAGCGTCTGCAATGCAGTGAGCGTCTGCAATGCAGTGAGCGTCTGCAATGCAGTGAGCGTCTGCAATGCAGTGAGCGTCTGCAATGCAGTGAGCGTCTGCAGTGCAGTGAGCGTCTGCAGTGCAGTGAGCGTCTGCAATGCAGTGAGCATCTGCAATGCAATGAGAGTCTGCAGTGCAATGAGCGTCTGCAGTGCAATGAGCGTCTGCAGTGCAATGAGAGTCTGCAGTGAGAGTCTGCAGTGCAATGAGAGTCTGCAATGAGCGTCTGCAGTGCATTGAGCGTCTGCAATGCAGTGAGCATCTGCAATGCAATGAGCGTCTGCAATGCAGTGAGTCTGCAGTGCAATGAGAGTCTGCAGTGCAATGAGAGTCTGCAGTGCAATGAGAGTCTGCAGTGAGAGTCTGCAGTGCAGTGAGAGTCTGCAGTGCAATGAGAGTCTGCAGTGCAGTGAGAGTCTGCAATGAGAGTCTGCAGTGCAGTGAGAGTCTGCAGTGCAGTGAGAGTCTGCAATGAGTGTCTGCAGTGCAGTGAGCGTCTGCAGTGCAGTGAGCGTCTGCAGTGCAGTGAGCGTCTGCAGTGCAGTGAGAGTCTGCAGTGCAGTGAGAGTCTGCAGTGCAGTGAGCGTCTGCAGTGCAGTGAGCGTCTCCAGTGCAGTGAGCGTCTCCAGTGCAGTGAGAGTCTCCAGTGCTCGTCCCGGCTCTGTCTTCAGTATGGTTCTCAGAGGTATTGCCAGCTTCAGTGCCTGGATTGTATTACATTGTGTTAGTCACACGGCTTCGAATAGGGCTCTGTTCTGAACTTGAGGCAGCTGGGGTTTTTAGTTTTTTTTTACAGCTGTGCTGTGATCTTATTTTCTCTTTTCCTCTTGCAAAACCATCTTTGGTTTTCAAAAGGATTCCTAATCAGGATGATTGCAAGCCACTTAATGATTCATAACTGTTGAAAGACTCAGTGGTGCCGAATTTAATTCACTTTTCTCTTAAGGGTTACTGTATACGAGTGAGGGCTAAATATACGATGCACTGTAATGTTGGCATGAACCACAAAGTCCCCCCACAATACCAAACTCTCGAGCCTGTGTCTGTGAGCCACACCAGCCATTACTGAGAATGCCTTGTGTGGACGTGTAATAATAATATCACCAGCTGACGGCATTTCTCACTTTTTTCGGAACTGTTAGTTTTTCTGTCAAATTTCGAGTCACAGTTTCCAGCTCCAAGCTGCAGTTTCGAGCCAGAAAACTCTGCAGTCCTATACAAGGTAAAAATTAGTCTGTGATGTCCTGTACCCAACCTCCCACCCTCCCATTAAATGAAGTGATCAGACCTAGAGGACAGTCCCCTCTGTGTTGCTGAGCTGCAAGTACACGGGCTGGCTGGCTGGGAAGCAGGGTTTGGTAACACTGCCTGGCTGTAGAAAAGGAACTTAGGTAATGTCTATGCCTCACTCCTGTGAGCAAAAACAGGACAAATCCGACCTGGCTGGGGAAGCATCTCGTGCAGTAACTAGAACTAGTCTGTGCTACGTGATGCAGAAGGCTTAGCAAGCAAAGACTGACAAACAAACCCAGCGCTTGTCTGCTGTGCCCAGCCGGTAAATATTAAAAAGCATTTCTTTTCAATCGACGTGATTGACCGAGACAGGTCTGTCATGTTTATAGAGCGCGCGGGTTGATGTTTACGGGACGGTTTTTTTTTTTTTTTTAAACGTACGTTTCGCTTGCAGAAGCGTTTTATCCCAAGGGGTTCCGCTGAGGTCAGGTGAATTATTTTAAACTGTTGAGAAATACTCTGGGATGAAACCACACTCTGTGAGCTCGTTATTACGAGAGTGATCCATTCGTTATTCACAGTCGTTGCCCTGCACGACCTTTTTATTGTGTGTGTGTGTGTGTGTTTTGATTTTTGATATTCACTACCTAAAAAAATGCAAGTTTTAAGAAAAGTTTTAAAACCAGCAAATAGGCAAGCACTGTAAAACCTAGGGAAGTATGGTAAAGCCCATTTAAAAATAAAGCAATGCAAACTGTGGTAAGTGATTGGGGAAAAGCAGCAGCAGCAGCATTACTGTGCAGACGTCCTGTGGTGTGATTTTCTAAGGGCACCCCCTCCCCCCCGCACTGCAGACACACCTGTGTTATGAGAGCGAGGGGGAAGCAGGGGTCCCTGCACACAGTAAGTGCTTCCTGTACCCTCTCACTTTGAGCAGCCCCAGGGAACAGGATCCCAGCGATGAAACCACAAGCCCCCTCTCTGCTGACCCTGCCTCTCACCGCCAGTGTTTGTTTAGAATTCACCCCGAGCCACGAGTTTAGATTTGAAATGTTTACGCGGGGAGCGTTCATGTAATGCGCGGGCTGGAGCGCAGGGCTCCTTCAGTCAGACACTATATAAAAAAAGAGCTTTGTCGAGTGAATTGGAGTTTTCCAATCTGCGTTGTCATAAAGTAAACCTGTTATTCTTTCACCTTTGTGTATTTTGCTGGTGTTTTACTGCAGTTTGGTCTCGTAGTTTTAAATGGAGCATTTCCCCAAAACTGTACCGGTGTGAGCTGGGGGTCCCAGACGCTCTCTGCTGTAAACCTTGGGAACTTCCAAGACCCCCTGCCTCCCCCAGCAGAGAGATGCCCTCTGCACCAGGGGCTGTGATCGCTACAGAAATGTTCGGTAGTGTATTACAATACAACCCCCGAGAGGCAAACGTTAAACTGCCCAGCTGTCCTACCTCATTAAGCCTGGAGCTCAAGTTAGCACTGTCTCCCAGGCCACAGTGCTGGCGCTTGGGGAAGGGGGAGGGGGGGAGCTGGGATCTGTGTCGTTCCTTGGTAAACATCGCATTGTGAGCAAGGCCTGATCCAGGGGGGCCTCTTTGCTTTCCTGACATTCTTGGGGAGATCCATAGCTGTGCTGTTAGTTTGGCTGGAGAAGCTGTGTGGGAAACCTGAACTGTGTGCCATTCAATGCAATCACCATTCAGAGGGTTAGGAGCTATGGAGACACTTCCTGACAAGCAAGAGGGTTCCCTACTGATGCATGCGACAGAGAAGACATTACAATACAATACAAATGTGTTTTTATATAGCGACAGCAAACAGTGGCTTCAGTTGATTTAAGATGATTTTAGCACTGAACAGTAATAATAATAATAATAATAATAATAATAATAATAATAATAATAATAATATTTGAGCTGTTTTGTATACTTTCCAACTACGTGCATTGACTGAACAGTAAGGTGATTAATACGTTAATAAAACTCTGTTTGAGTGAACATTATTATTATTATTAGTTTATTTAGCAGACACCTTTATTCAAGGCGACTTACAGAGACTAGGGTGTGTGAACTATGCATCAGCTGCAGAGTCACTTCCAACTACGTCTCACCCGAAAGACGGAGCACAAGGAGGTTAAGTGACTTGCTCAGGGTCACACAATGAGTCAGTGGCTGAGGTGGGATTTGAACCGGGGACCTCCTGGTTACAAGCCCTTTTCTTTAACTACTGGACCACACAGCCTCCAGTGATCATAAAACATGATAGCAAGAACAGCAACAACACTGGTCGCTTAGAATCTCTGGTCATCATCATCTTCACTGACCAGACAGAATCCAGCTGCTTTCATTGTTTTTGACATTTTTCCCAAAGTTTTTCCCCCTCCTCCCAAAGTCTGGCTGGGTGATTGTCTTGACGTGTCGCTGGGAGCTGGCTGGGTGATTGTGTCGACGTGTCGCTGGGAGCTGGCTGGGTGGTTGTCTTGACGTGTCGCTGGGAGCTGGCTGGGTGATTGTCTTGACGTGTCGCTGGGAGCTGGCTGGGTGATTGTGTCGACGTGTCGCTGGGAGCTGGCTGGGTGATTGTCTTGACGTGTCGCTGGGAGCTGGCTGGGTGATTGTCTTGACGTGTCGCTGGGAGCTGGCTGGGTGATTGTCTTGACGTGTCGCTGGGAGCTGGCTGGGTGATTGTCTTGACGTGTCGCTGGGAGCTGGCTGGGTGATTGTCTTGACGTGTCGCTGGGAGCTGGCTGGGTGATTGTCTTGACGTGTCGCTGGGAGCTGGCTGGGTGATTGTGTCGACGTGTCGCTGGGAGCTGGCTGGGTGATTGTCTTGACGTGTCGCTGGGAGCTGGCTGGGTGATTGTGTCGACGTGTCGCTGGGAGCTGGCTGGGTGATTGTCTTGACGTGTCGCTGGGAGCTGGCTGGGTGATTGTGTCGACGTGTCGCTGGGAGCTGGCTGGGTGATTGTGTCGACGTGTCGCTGGGAGCTGGCTGGGTGATTGTCTTGACGTGTCGCTGGGAGCTGGCTGGGTGATTGTGTCGACGTGTCGCTGGGAGCTGGCTGGGTGATTGTCAGGGCATGTCACACAGCTCTGCATCCTTCACACCCCTTTCAGGCTGAGTAACGCTTTCTGAAGCTTCGACAGAAAATAGTAGCAGAAAGCCGCGCTTCTGCGTCCGCGGTGTTTAAAAATTAAAATGGGGTCGTTCTTATGTACATCAGTGGGGCTTGTTTAATAAAAACAGCCCTTCTGTACTTTCTCTTCGTTTTACGAGGCTGTACTAAAATAAACTCAAACAAGTTTCAAAAAGGTGTAGCGGGCTGCTGTTGTGAATAAACCTAGGAGCGCACAGGCAGTTTGGGGCCCTCTTGGAAACGTCAAGACTGCTCATTTTGATGCGCTGTATCCTGGCAGGAGTTTTTACTTAATTTTTAATTTAATAAAACGCAGGCACCTCAGTCAGACACGCAGGAGAAGGTCGCTGACCGCCCCCCCTCTGAGAGCTCTGAACCCGACACCAGAGGCTCTTGAGCTTTGAAGTGAGTGTCGGAGCCCCGCAGTGTCGCTGCCTGCATTGCAGAGGGAGTGAGGCAGGCAGGCAGGCAGCGTGCACAATGGGAAGGCAGCAGGGCTGTGCGGGACTATTCTGGCTTTGATTAAGTGGAACGGCCAGATTGGGTTTGGGGACTGCAGGAGAGAATGTACAAGCTCTTGATCCTCGGAGCGGATAGGATGCCCTGGGAATCACATTAGCCAGGAGCACCTGAGGAATTCAGCCAGCCCTGGAATCAGAAAGGAAAATTCAAAACACTTTTTAAATGTGGGGGTGGGGGGTGAACTGTCTCGGCTGAATCTCGTCTGGAAATGATCAAAGCTCCAAATTTGTATTAGCGGTTGATGCTATTACTGGGGGAAAAGAAATCGCCAAAAAGCTAATGAGAAACTATGGCAATGATGTGCTTGGCATGACGTAAATCCGTTATTAAATTGATATGCAGTTATGGTTTTATTGAAGTTCGCCGGGTAATTGCTTATTTTTGCCCGTGCAAAATAAAGCTACCGAAACGATGTTAAACTATTTACAAGCCCCTAAATTAAATAGGAGTCCTTTTCTGAAAAAAAACAAACACAAGAAACAGGGCTGTTCTGGCGATTTCGTGTAATGATCTCGCTGTGCTACAGGGCCCGATTCACCAAACTTTAACTCTACTGACGGTACTAAAAGATGGTCAAGAAGACTTGACTTGAAGCTTTGTGAGCAGTCGCTAATGATAATCTCAGTTGTTGGAGGTGTCTGGCAGACAGTGTTCCACTCTTCTGACCCGGGCTGGGTGAGGACAATGACACCATGTGTGCGTGAATATCATATTTTTATTTATTGAAAACACTTTTGGAACGTGTCACTCTCCATACGCATCTTCTATTGAAGTCGACTGCGTGTTGCGAGTCTGTGAGCGAAACTCGATAAGGGTGAGAGGCTGACAGATTGTCCTTATATATCACTATGAAATTACATCCTTGACAACTTGGAGCACGGGCTGAGACAATGGTAATACGAGAGGCGACTCTGCAGGCTTACTTTCACATCAGCCAAAAGGAAAACTGAAGCGTGTGAAACGACTGTGTGTGTCTGTGTGTGTGTGTCTGTGTCAGTGTGTGTCAGTGTGTGTGTCTCTGTGTCAGTGTGTGTCAGTGTGTGTGTCTCTGTGTCAGTGTGTGTGTCTCTGTGTCAGTGTGTGTGTCTCTGGGTCAGTGTGTGTCAGTGTGTGTGTGTGTGTGTGTGCTCTGTGTCAGTGTGTGTGTCTCTGTGTCAGTGTGTGTGTCTCTGTGTCAGTGTGTGTGTCAGTGTGTGTGTCTGTGTGTCAGTGTGTGTGTCTGTGTCAGTCTCTGTGTCAGTGTGTGTGTCTCTGTGTCAGTGTGTGTGTGTGTCTCTGTGTCAGTGTGTGTTCTCTGTGTCAGTGTGTGTGTCTGTGTCAGTCTCTGTGTCAGTGTGTGTGTCTCTGTGTCAGTGTGTGTGTGTCTCTGTGTCAGTGTGTGTGTCTCTGTGTCAGTGTGTGTGTCTGTGTCAGTCTCTGTGTCAGTGTGTGTCTCTGTCAGTGTGTGTGTGTCTCTGTCAGTGTGTGTGTCTCTGTGTCAGTGTGTGTGTGTCTCTGTGTCAGTGTGTGTGTGTCTCTGTGTCAGTGTGTGTGTGTCTCTGTGTCAGTGTGTGTGTGTCTGTGTCAGTGTGTGTGTGTCTCTGTCAGTGTGTGTGTCTGTGTCAGTCTCTGTGTCAGTGTGTGTCTCTGTCAGTGTGTGTGTGTCTCTGTCAGTGTGTGTGTCTCTGTGTCAGTGTGTGTGTGTCTCTGTGTCAGTGTGTGTGTGTCTCTGTCAGTGTGTGTGTCTCTGTCAGTGTGTGTGTGCTCTGTGTCAGTGTGTGTGTGTGTCAGTGTGTGTGTGTGTGTCAGTGTGTGTCTCTGTCAGTGTGTGTGTGTCTCTGTGTCAGTGTGTGTGTCTGTGTCAGTGTGTGTGTGTCTCTGTGTCAGTGTGTGTGTCTGTGTGTCAGTGTGTGTGTGTGTCTGTGTCTGTGTGTGTCTCTGTCAGTGTGTGTGTCTCTGTCAGTGTGTGTGTGTCTCTGTGTCAGTGTGTGTGTGTCTCTGTGTCAGTGTGTGTGTGTCTCTGTCAGTGTGTGTGTGTCTCTGTGTCAGTGTGTGTGTCTGTGTCAGTGTGTGTGTCTGTGTCAGTGTGTGTGTTTCTCTGTGTCAGTGTGTGTGTCTGTGTCAGTGTGTGTGTCTCTGTGTCAGTGTGTGTGTGTGTCTCTGTGTCAGTGTGTGTGTGTGTCTCTGTGTCAGTGTGTGTGTCTCTGTGTCAGTGTGTGTGTCAGTGTGTGTTTGTCTGTGTCAGTGTGTGTGTGTGTGTCTCTGTCAGTGTGTGTGTGTCTGTGTCAGTGTGTGTGTGTGTGTCTCTGTGTCAGTGTGTGTGTCTGTGTCAGTGTGTGTGTCTGTGTCAGTGTGTGTGTGTGTGTGTGTCGGTGTGTGTCAGTGTGTGTGTCTCTGTGTCAGTGTGTGTGTCTCTGTGTCAGTGTGTGTGTCAGTGTGTGTGTGTCTGTGTCAGTGTGTGTGTGTGTCTCTGTCAGTGTGTGTGTCTCTGTGTCAGTGTGTGTGTCTCTGTTTCAGTGTGTGTGTCTCTGTGTCAGTGTGTGTCAGTGTGTGTGTCTCTGTGTCAGTGTGTGTGTCTCTGTGTCAGTGTGTGTGTGTGTGTGTGTCTGTGTCAGTGTGTGTGTCAGTGTGTGTGTTAGTGTGTGTTTGTCTGTGTCAGTGTGTGTGTCAGTGTGTGTGTTAGTGTGTGTGTCTGTGTGTGTGTCAGTGTGTGTGTGTCTCTGTGTCAGTGTGTGTGTCAGTGTGTGTGTCAGTGTGTGTGTGTCAGTGTGTGTGTTAGTGTGTTGTTGTGTTAAACCCCTGATTTGCATGTCAGAAGGAAAGCAGGGACACTTTCATTAAGTGCTTTACGATCCACACCTAAAGTGTTCCCTGTTTACCTCCCGGGCGTGAAGCAAGTTCCTCTGCAGTGCCAGGCTGTACTGTGAGCCTGCAGGAAGGCAGGAAGAGGATGATTAACACAAAGTGTTAGAGAGGGAGAGAGAGGAGAGGAGAGACAGAGAGAGAGACAGAGACAGAGACAGAGACAGAGAGAGAGACAGAGAGAGAGACAGAGAGACAGAGACAGGGAGACAGAGAGAGAGACAGACAGAGACAGGGAGAGAGAGACAGAGACAGAGACAGAGAGACAGAGAGAGAGACAGACAGAGAGAGACAGAGAGAGAGAGAGAGAGAGAGAGAGAGAGAGACAGACAGACAGAGAGAGAGAGAGAGAGAGAGAGAGAGAGACAGACAGACAGAGAGAGACAGACAGAGAGACAGACAGAGAGAGACAGAGAGTCCCGTTTGCTTTGCAGTTCGACTTACTCAGTCCTCAGTCAAGCAGATCCAGGAAACAGTTTGATCTGGTTGCAGGAATGAAAGCACGAGCCCAATCGTTTGTCTACAAGAACTTTTAGGGGGTTCGATTTGATCAACCTATATATGCAGGGGGGGGACTCGGACTGAACCACTCTCTCCAGCGAGGGGGGTGTGACAAGCACGAGCTCCTGTGGGTTTTCTGGGTATGTTTTAAATCATCAATGGCTAAAGACCTGGAAATCGTGTTAGTGTTGACCAATTAAGAAAATAATCAGTTATGAGAACTCGGGTGGAACGATAACCAGAAGACCCTGTGGCTCTCCAGGAGCAGGGCTGACCACGCCTGGTCTAGTGGATTAGCCTGGTGTCTGACCAGAGGGGGAAGGCACGCTAGCCGGCACAGCAGGCTCGTTCTCCTTCATTGTAATACAGTGGTTCTTTATGAGGAAAGGTGTCCTCTTTATTGTTTTAAAGTATTGATTGAAATTGTGTTTGTCTTGGCTTGGGGCACCATGTGGGCTGCGTGTTCAAACTGGTGCAGGACGTTTGTTGTTAGAAACATTGGCTCTCAGTTTTCAAGGCTGTCTGTGTCCTCCCCAGGCAGGAGGCTGGCACTGGGGAGCACGCAGGTTTGTCTCCTATCCAGGACACTGTCTCAACTTGCTCTCCACCTCCACGCAGGTACTAGTTCAAACACTGCAGCGCACAGGCAGGCAGGGGGTTTGAGGAGCTCAGTGGTTACATAAAGAAAGCGCTGGGCTGCAGTGTGGAAGGCAGGGGGTTTGAGGAGCTCAGTGGTTAGATAAAGAAAGCGCTGGGCTGCAGTGTGGAAGGCAGTGGGTTTGAGGAGCTCAGTGGTTAGATAAAGAAAGCGCTGGGCTGCTGTGTGGAAGGCAGGGGGTTTGAGTATTGCTTAGAGAAAGCACAGATCGCTTGCTTCGCTCAGCAGCAGGAGAGGAGAGGAGCCGGAGTGAAGGAAGTCTGTTTGTAACTGCGGTGTTTGTTGAAGGATCAGTCTCTCCTGCTCCCCTCCTCCCCTCCTCCCCTCAGGCTCCACATTCTGTGTGAAGGATTGCCCTGAAATGCTGAAGCTGTAGCTGCGGGCTGAAAGCAGGGCAAGGAAGTGATTTATATCCCTTGCCTTGTTTACAGAGCAACTCGAGCTCCTGGGTAAAGAGATACTCCTTAAACGAGCGCTTTTGTCAGCTTAACTTTTAATCTGTCATTTCTGGAAAGATGGATTTCCTTTGAAAAGAAAGCCGCCCGTATCCGATGATCTGGAGATCAGAAGCGGCGTTGTATGCTACCTGCAAACGCATTAAACAACAAGAAGAAAAAAGAAGAAAGCAGATTGTTTTTCACAACTAAAACAAAAGAGCAACTGTAACATTAGCGTCCTGCGTGGAGAGAAGCCTTTGGAAAAATTCACAGCATTTAACATGTCAAGCTGCTGCGGAATCGGTTTTGTGTTTCAAAAGAAAATTGCAGATTCCAAGCCTGTACGTGACAAACGAGAGAGTGAAGGAGACGCACACCTAGGATGCTAAATCACTTCCAAGTTTTTCAATCCAGTGAGGTCAACTACCCCCATTAGATTTTCCCACCCCAGTCCTAAACTCAGCGGCTCCAGGATTCCTACCAGCTAGCTCCAGATTGCATCACTCCTTCCTGCTCCTCAGCAACCCGTTCATCATCCTGGAGACATTTCTCTGTAGACCACAAGAAAGGGTTGCATGGTCAGCAGCCCTGAGTTTCTGTGTTCGTTCGTGACCCCGGGTTGTGTCGGGTGTAGTTTATTATTTCCCTGGCTGTCCTCTCTGTGTTTTTCTCAGAGCGGAAGTGATATTGTTCGAAGGCTCACTGCGTAGCGCCCGGGCACACCCTCGTCTCTGGGAGAGCTTGCTGGGCAGTGAAGTGGAAGCTTTCAAGTTGTCCTCGATGAAGAGCTGGAGTTCAGCAGCTTTGATCTCCTCCAGCCTTGAGGATGTTCACAGTCGGGCTGCTTCTGTATCTTGATTTGCCCATCTGCTGTTGCTGCTGCTCGATAGCAGGGCTGGAAATTCTCACTAGCCCTGCTGCAGCCAGTCCTGGGCTTCAGAACTCCTCGTGGTGTTGAAGTGATTAGGCGCCAGGAGTTTAACAATCAAGCACCTGGTAAATCTGCTGTGATCGCACCCCTCCTCACAGCTCATCTGTGAGTCACCAGGCAAGATATCACATTATTTTTACATACAATTCCCCATTTATACAGTTGGGTTTTTACTGGAGCAATCTAGGTAAAGTACCTTGCTCAAGGGTACAGCAGCAGTGTCCCCCACCTGGGATTGAACCCACGACCTTCCGTTCAAGAGTCCAGAGCCCTAACCACTACTCCCAGAACAGTATGGCTCCTGATAATTGAAACAAATATACTTAATTGATCATAAACCTAGGACTTGATGCAAGGCTAGAGCTAGTTCCATGAATTGTACTTTGTATTGCTGTGTGTTTTTGGGGGGTTTTTTTTACAAGTTGATATTTGTCAGTCTGTTATCAATGGGAATAAATCTTAATAACTTTGCCCTGCTGATCCCTAGAAAAAAAACCACAGTAAAGCACGGTAGATCACGCACAATCATGGTGAGCCGTGTGTAAATTGTAGAGCCAGCTTTAAGATAAGATCACTTGAATGTCTTCCACTGTGCGGATGAGGGTTCCTGCTGTAGTTTGCTTACCCATGTTGGCATCTTGTGGGGGGACGTCCTCTTGTTCAATGACTTCTTTTATCAGCAGCAATGAAACGTGTTTGTATTCGGTACCTTTTATAGATTGAATCTGATCTCAGCCAGTCTATAGCGGTGTCGCTATCAGTCTCCACAAACGCCATCGCTGTGTGATATCTATCCAGCGAGATCCGTTTCTCTATCAGCGAAGCCCGTGCTGGTTATATCACAATCTGTCTGCCTGTGTCCTCGTCAGCTAGCAGCTCTACAGCTGGTTTGTTTTGGATGTCCCCTTTCCGAACCCTTTGTTTGGTGCAGCGCTGTACCTGTGTTCACCTGTCTGTGGAGCTTCCTGTGTAGATTGAGATACCGTTATCATGTTCGTTTGAGCAGAGCACGCTGCGAAAGAGGCAGTTTTGAGGAAATAAACCGGGCGCGCTGCATTGCTTTTCATGGGACAGTGATTTCTGGATGAAATAAAGTATTCCTGTATTCCTTTACATTTTTGATATTGGTTCTTATGAAGTTTAGCGCGAGTACATCAGAGTGGAACAGGACTGGACTGGGGCTGCTCTGTTTGAAGTGAGAGTGCCGACAAAGCAGCTCCAAAACCTTAGGGCACCTCAATAATCCTGGGTACCCGTTTATTAGCTGATTTTAGCACGCAGAACCTATTCAACTTGTTGTTATTACTATTATTATAATTATTATTGCTTTCTTAGCAGACGCCCTTATCCAGGGCGACTTACAATTGTTACAAGATATCACATTATTTCACATTATACAGATATCACATTATTATTTTTACATACAATTACCCATTTATACAGTTGGGTTTTTTACTGGAGCAATCTAGATAAAGTACCTTGCTCAAGGGTACAACAGCAGCGTCCCCCACCTGGGATTGAACCCACGACCCTCCGGTCAAGATTCCAGAGCCCTAACCACTACTCCACACTGCTGCCCTAGAAATACAACAGAAATCATTTGAACCCAGGATTCCAGCGGCTAGCGATTTAAAATAGTGAAGTGCAACAATGTGTTTTTGCAACACAAAACCTTCAGCTGGCCTGACGCTGAAATCATTTAGTCTATGAATAACATTCTTAGCTTGTTATTCGTGAAACTCTTCTGGAAGGCAGCGAACGGTCTCAATATCGGACTGCACTTTTAAAGCTTTTAAGGATCTGTTCTGCAAAAATGTCAGTGCAATGCAAACAGTAATAGGCTGCAGCTGATCTGTGCCCGTCGACATGTCTGGAATGCAGCTGTGATGGTTTGATACATAGCTGCTCATCATGTGCCAAAGCACGGCGCGTGGAATCCCCAGCGCTGGGAGCAAGTGCGTCTGTGGAGGGCTTGTTTGCTTTGGCCGAGCTCTTGTGTGTTCGAGTCCCTGAATCGCTTTTCTATCCTGTTAAGAGGATTGTGTCCATTAAAGAGCCACTAGAAATGAGGTACGAATAAGATGATTTGCTGGGGCGCGGAAAAGGGGGCTTCGCTTATCTAGAGAGAGGAGCGTTCCAGCCGGGGAGGGATTCCACTCCTTTTTTCTTCTTTTTCTTTTTTAAACAACATTGTCAATCTGATATCAGGCTACTTAAAGCACCCTGCACCCCCTCTCTCTCTCTCTTGCTCTCTCTCTCGTTCTCTCTCTCTCTCTCTCTCTCTCTCTCTCTGCTCTCTCTCTCTCTCTCTCTCTCTCTCTCTGCTTTCTCTCTCTCTCATGCTTTCACTCTCTTGCTCTCTTGTGCTCTCTCTCTCTCTCTCTCTCTCTCTCTCTCTCTCTCTCTCTCTCTCTCTCTCTCTCTCTCATGCGCTCTTTCTCTCTCTCAGCTTTTTAAATGTTGAAGAGAAAGGCATTCAAGTGCAGTTTGAATGTTTGCATTGTAAGTTTGCAAAGCTATGTAAACGTGTTAAATAATCCAGAGGACTGTCTGTCTGTCTCTCACTTCATTTCCTGCAGGTTTTTTTCTTATTTAATAGCTCTTTTTTTTATAACCACAGCTCAAAGTCCACTCCAGTGGAGTACAGAGTGATATCCATTACTTGATGTGAGAGCTTTGCTTCTTTCTTTATAGAAAGTGCATTTCTGTGTGTTTCCACTGTAGCTATTGGTAATTTTTGAAGCATGTCTGTCTGTGAGTTTAGTGCACAAGACAGAAAACTGCACGGCTAGGGGAATCTTTAGCAATTGAAAACCACTGTGGCCAGCTTAAAAACACCTCAACTGAAAGGTGCTGAAGAAAGCAGCCATTTCTCTTGCCTTAGATGAGACAGAATGTATCTTTTAGTGTTGTTCTTCAATAATTATCTAAAGTGTTTAATGACACTGGTCTGCACACCCCAGAAAACCTTGCTCCAGGTGCTGATGCCGGAGGCTACCCTCTGAAAGAGATCCTGTCTCTTCTAATCCCCCTGCCCCAGTCCGGGGCAGGAAACCCCAGCTGGCTGTCTTTGTCAGACTCAGACCAGCGTGCAGGAACCAGTGATCAAAGCCTCTGGGATTATTGGCAAAAAGTGGATTCAAAAGAACAGGAATGTTTCTAATTACAGTCTCTCTTTTTCTTTCACTGTCACTGGTGTCTCTCCCAGGGCTTCAGGCAACACTGAATATGTGAGGGGCAGCACAGTGTGGGATCGCAGTGATATCATAGAGGAAGCCAGGGCTGGGGATGGGATCCGTGCCTCTCTTATCAAGCACAAACACACCCAATTACAAGAAAATGCCGTGTGGAAGGCAGGGGGTTTGAGGAGCTCAGTGGTTTGATAAAGAAAGCGCTGGGCTGCAGTGTGGAAGGCAGGGGGTTTGAGGAGCTCAGTGGTTAGATAAAGAAAGCGCTGGGCTGCAGTGTGGAAGGCAGGGGGTTTGAGGAGCTCAGTGGTTAGATAAAGAAAGCGCTGGGCTGCAGTGTGGAAGGCAGGGGTTTGAGGAGCTCAGTGGTTAGATAAAGAAAGCTGGGCTGCAGTGTGGAAGGCAGGGGTTTGAGGAGCTCAGTGGTTTGATAAAGAAAGCGCTGGGCTGCAGTGTGGAAGGCAGGGGTTTGAGGAGCTCAGTGGTTTGATAAAGAAAGCGCTGGGCTGCAGTGTGGAAGGCAGGGGTTTGAGGAGCTCAGTGGTTAGATAAAGAAAGCGCTGGGCTGCAGTGTGGAAGGCAGTGGGTTTGAGTAGTTCAGTAGTTATAGAAAGTAAGTGCTAATTACTAGATCACACTGGACTTTATGGTACCTGATTAATTGACAAGCTCTGATAATCATTTTATCAGAAAGCGTCGCTGTTGTGGAATCTCTGACCTGTTTTACCTCCCTGTGCTGCAGGTTTGCGTGGGCGGCTCCAGACTCTCCTTGTGGAATTCCTGCCCGGATATTTGGGAGACGCAGCGATATGGGTCCTGTTCCGGGGATCCTTCCAAGCTTCCTCTGTCTCGCCCTCACCTCCATCATCACCTGTGCAGGTAAACTGGGAGCCGCTGCTCCACCGAGCTGCAGTCAAGGCTGTAAATCTGTGCTTAACTGATCAAACATTTCATTTAGCGTTTAAAATATCATACAGATCTTCACTTATAAAGTACACTTGATTTGATCTTCATGCCTCTGTTCATAGTTTACTTCTCTTTTAATTCCAGTGGTTTACAATGCAGCAAGTTACTGTAAATGGTTACACTTTTTATGTTTTAAACAAATGTAAGGAAACCAATGCAAGATCCGGTTTAAACCTTCACAATGTTAGATGCAATGCTGCATCAGGAGAACTGAGATTATATGCTTTGGGAGTGCTTAAAGGTGCGACTTTCAAAAATGACTAGAATTGAAATTCAGTGTAGGGGTTAATTGAGTCATGGTTGACCACGTTTTCCAAAAAGGGTTTCATTTTTACTTGAGGATTTTTAAAATTTTCTTTCCATTCTGTCATGAGGTGAATTTTCCATACTGTTTAAGGAGATGCATGCGTATTCCAAAGAGCACCCAGACAGGGAAATAGGCTTCTGTTGCATTCCAGTTTGAGCCATTCCCAGTGTTGCTGTGAGCATGCTGTGTCCTAGCTAGACTTCATTGGATAAGGGAGTCTTGCTGTCCGTCCTGAGCTTCGTTCTGGGGTTTCAGCGTGTGGTAGAATCGTGTTAGAACGAGGGGCCGCTGCACATCCTGAGATGGAATATTTCAAGCAGCTCTTCACCAGTGTCTCTGTCTCTTCCAGACGTCCCTCTGCGCTTCCTCTCAGAGCCTCTGTCTGCAGTCCAGGTCGCTGAGGGCCAGGTGGAGCTGCGCTGTGCCGCCGAGCCCCCCTCCGCCCTCCTGTCCTGGCTCTTCAATGGGCAGCAGCTGGATGGTCAGTGGCTGGCCGGAGCGGAGGTGCGGCCGGGGTCACTCTCGCTCCTGTCCCTGCAGCCGCTCCACGGCGGGCGCTATCAGTGCGTGGCCAGCACGGCCACGGGAGCGATCATCAGCAGGAGCGCCTACGTGTCCCTGGCAGGTACGGCGCGCTACCGTGGCGTGGGTGTGTCTGCTAACTGCTCGCAATGGGAATCTGTAGTTAAGATTTTCAGTGTGAATGAATGGTAAAGGTGTTGACTTTGTTTCATTCAGACTGTTCCCTTAACAAGCATGCACGAAAACTCCAGTTTCAAGGCTCGTCCCTTCTGCCGCCACCAGTAACGCTTGTTCTCTGGCGATCATGTTTGTACACGTTTGCAGTGCTTAATGTGAACCTATTAAATAATACAGCTGAAAGTAATGGATTTCTACTGCATTATCATTTGTGGGATAGAAACATCAGGGAGCTCTATGTTAGGTCATTACAAGATTGCAATGCAAATTTAAAGAAAGGTGAAAAGAACTGGTTGAAATAATTGCCTGGTTAAGGGTGCGTGTGGAGCACTTCTAGAATAATAGAACACTGTCTATCCACGCTGCTCTCGTTTTCCCTCTGCAGCAGCTAGCCGCTCTGCTCTGCATCTCTGAAGGGCTGTCTCCACTGCTTCGGGTCACAGGAGGGAAGCTACGAGGTTTCAGTCAGGCACTCAGCCAGACGCCTCCCCAAGGGGTCCTTTATGAGCCTGCGGGCTTCCTGTGGAGCATGCCCGGAGCTCGTTAGAGGGAAGCGAGGCGGGAGGGAGGGAGCTGGGACACTTGCTCCAGGTCTGAATGGGTCATTCCACTCCATTCAGGAAGCGCACTCCATAAACACACTGCGCGGCTCAGAGCTGATCAGCACAGGCCCTCCAGGGGAGCTCTTTATTTGCTCATCAGGAAAGAGGAAGCTCACTGTGACCACACTGACGTAGCTTCTCATTTCAAAGCAGGCCCCGGGATTTTTAACTTTTATAGGAAGATCTTTAATTCAGTTATCCTGATTTAAGACCAGCCAGAAAATAACATGCGGGTTAAAAACGTGCAGCGCTGGGACCTCCATGCGAGTTTCTGCACTCCAGTGCAGACCCGTTCAGCTAGGTGGATGGAGGCATGGATAGGGAGGTAGCTATTCCAATAAGAATTTGGTTTCTTCTGACTGATGTGATTGAGAGTGTGGAGAGGTACCTGATTGTACTGTGTGCCGAGTCATGTAAAGTCTGTCTGTCTGTCTGTCTGTGTGGGCAGGTCTGTCTGACTTCGGTGAAACGGCTCGGGAGACGGTTACGGCAGAGGAAGGTGGCGCGGCGCACATTGAGTGCCGTCTACCGAAGAGTAACCCCCCGGCACTGCCGCGGTACCGGGTTCAAGGGAAGTGGCTTGAGCACTCGACAGGTAGGATACAGCGAAGGAGGGACCGCTCAAGCATTGTGAAACTCCTGGATCTGCAGGAAAGCTGAGATTTGAGGAGACGCTTCGGTACACGTTTTATTCTGAGGTCGTCATCTTCTTCTTCTTCTTCTTCTTCGTCGTCTGACAGATAACTTCCTAATTCTTCCATCGGGGAACCTCCAGATCGTGTCTGTGTCCGCGCAGGATCGGGGGACCTATAAGTGTGGGGCGATGAACCCTGTGACTCGCGAGACCAAAGTGGAGCCTCACGGGCACAGGCTGGCAGTCCGACGTGAGTACCCAGAGCAGGGGCGAGGGGGCAGCGCTGCTGGGACCGGTCCTCCAGGAGGAAGAGGAAGAGGAAGGGGGGCTGGTAATGCATTGCAACACTACGACATTAATATGTACAACATGTAGGGATGCATGGAGGAGACTGAATACACATTGAATAAATAACTTTACATCCTGTACAGACACTACAGCTGACTCTGGATTTCACATGCATTCATAAACTGAACGCCGTGATTGGCTGAACAAGATCACGTGATCGTGCAGTAAGAATTGTCTTCTGCACGGATTGGGGCGAATTCTATCCACCACACTGGCAGACCTGAGGCCAAATAGGTGTTCGACATTTGAATATATATATCTTTTTTATAGTCAAACCCTCACAGTTATTAAATAGAATTGTACAGATGGTTGTGAATTTATTTTCCTTACTATCTGAAATTCTCGATCGCTTCAGCCACGGCAGTAGTTCCTGTAAAGCCCCAGGCTTGAGTACCAAATTCCACCGGACTACAGGGTCTGAAATCGGGGTGTGTAACAACAAAGGGATGGCACAGAAAAAAAAAAACCTAGTAGGTTCATATTTGGTATGCAAAGTGAAGTACATTACACATCAGTGTGTATTCTAATGAAGTGAACAGTTTTGTTCAGGTTGACTGATGTGGTGTTCTGCATGGCTGCCTCACTGACTGTGTGGGAGAAATTAAACTCGGGCTGAGAAGAGACGCAGGCAGCGTGTGGGGAGCAATAGAAAACAAAGAGCCTGATCATTGTACAAGGGAATGGGGGATTTCCAACGACAGCTTCACTTAAGTGTATAAAACATGTGAATCAACAGTTAGATTGTCAAACGCGTGGAAAAGGTTTGCTGTTTAAACCCTGCCAGCCTCGCTGTTCTGAAAGCTTCGCCTCCTGTCTGTCCGCAGGCTTGGAAGGCAGGACCCCAGTTCGGATCCTCTACCCCAGGACCCCCCTGCTCCTCACCGTGGTCCAGCCCGACTCTCTCACCCTGGAGTGTGTCGTCTCGGGAAGCCCCGCCCCCACGGTGCGCTGGACCAAGGGGGGGCGGAGCCTGGCACAGAGCGGGAGGCGGAGACTGCTCCACAGTAACCTGGTATTGGACAGCGCGAGGGAGACTGACGCGGGAGACTACCAGTGCATCGCGGAGACTGAGGCAGGGGAGCTGGTGATGGCAAACTACACAGTCAGGGTACTCGGTAAGAGACAGACCCTGAAGTCGCTCATGATCTCATTTGACCTGTTGAAGCTGGAGTGGAAGGACCCTTGATTGGACACCCTGTTATAAATCAGGTCTCTCACCCTCTCTCTCCCTCCCTCCCTCCCTCAGAGCCAGCCTATCTGTTGCGGGGTCTCTCGGATCAGTCCCTCCTCGTGGGTTCGACTGCCCGCTTTACCTGTGTCTCCCGGGTAACCCCGCCCCAACATCACCTGGTTCCACAACGCCCCCCCCCTGCACCCCTCCCCCCGGCACCAGCTCTCCGGAGCCCGCCTCCGCATCGCCGCGGTAACGCACCAGGACCAGGGCGTGTACCAGTGCCTGGCTGACAACGGGATTGGCTCGGCGCAGTCAGCTGGGAGGCTCATCATCCAATCAGGTACAGCAGAGTGACACAGCGGGGTGTGTATCTTGTAGGGGTGTGCCTGCACAGCAGCTACATTGACCAGATCTACTTTTCAAACAGTTGGTTGCAAATATGACTAACAGTGAAAGAATTAAAAGTACTTCTGCTTAAAGTTGGCTGGGGGGCTCACTGTGAGCAAATCCTCATATCTGTTGTTGTTGTTGTTGTTGTTGTTGTTGTTGTTGTTGTTTGTGTTTTTGATTTCTCTCCTATGTTTTTCAGGGCACAGCTCCAAGCCCGTCATCTCCTCCCCTCCCTCCAGCTCCAAGGTGTCGGAGGGGGATTTCGTGGCTCTGTCCTGCAATGCCAGTGGGCGCCCCCCTCCTCTCATCCGCTGGTACGACAGCCAGGGACCCATCAGCAGCCATCCAGCCCACCTGCTCCGAGCCCAGCCCCGCAGAGCCCCGCAGGCCGCAGCCCAGGCCTGGAGTGCTGACCCTCCCACCTCACCATGTCCCGGCCGGGGAGCAGCTCACTTTACATCCAGGCCGCTTCCCTGGGCCACTCTGGGAGATACGTCTGCGAGGCCTCCAACGAGCTGGGCTCTGTCCAGGCTGAGGCCTTCCTCACCGTGGGTAGGTGATTCCTGTGCTTTGCTGCGATTATTCATAGGGAGGAGTCCAGAGTCCTGTGAGGTTTGTAAGTTCAGGGATGGAACTAAGACTCCCATTGCATAGCAGTTTGACCCATTCCTGGTTGTACCACAAGTTTAGTAAAACTGTTGATTATCTATACACAGTGGCTAATCAAGCTCGTAGCAAAACCTGGAATGGGTGAAACTGCTATGCAATAGGAGTCTTATTTCCATCCCTGAAGTTACTTGTACAAAAGGTCCATGCTGTGTCTGATTTTTTAGCATCAGGTTTGTTTAATTGAGCTTGCGATAAAAAACTGGAATGTTAAAGAAAAAAAAAGTTTCCTTAATCTGAGGGAGGGCATTTATCTCTACAGTTTGGATATCTAGAGGAGACAGGACGAGAAGGCAGATGTGTGTCAGAGAGAGGGGGAGAGGGAGTCAGAGAGAGGGGGAGAGGGAGTCAGAGAGAGAGGGGGAGAGGGAGTCAGAGAGAGAGGGGGAGTCAGAGAGAGAGGGAGAGGAGTCAGAGAGAGAGGGAGAGGGAGTCAGAGAGAGAGGGGAGAGGGAGTCAGAGAGAGAGAGGGGAGAGGGAGTCAGAGAGAGAGAGAGAGGGAGGGAGTCAGAGAGAGAGGGGAGAGGGAGTCAGAGAGAGAGGGGAGAGGGAGTCAGAGAGAGAGGGGAGAGGGAGTCAGAGAGAGAGAGAGAGGGAGTCAGAGAGAGAGAGGGAGAGGGAGTCAGAGAGAGAGGGAGAGGGAGTCAGAGAGAGAGTCAGAGGGAGTCAGAGAGGAGTCAGAGAGGAGTCAGAGAGAGGGAGAGGGAGAGTCTCTGAGAGAGGGAGAGGGAGTCAGAGAGAGAGGGAGAGGAGTCAGAGAGAGGAGAGGGAGTCAGAGAGAGGAGGAGACAGAAGGGAGAGGGAGACACAGAGAGAGGGGGAGAGGGAGGGAGAGGGGGAGAGGGAGGCTGTGTGGTCCAGTGGTTAAAGAAATGGGCTTGTAACCAGGAGGTCCCTGGTTCAAATCCCACCTCCGCCACTGCCTCATTGTGTGACCCTGAGCAAGTCACTTAACCTCCTTGTGCTCCGTCTTTCGGGTGAGACGTAATTGTAAGTGACTCTGCAGCTGATGCATAGTTCACACACCCTAGTCTCTGTAAGTCGCCTTGGATAAAGGCGTCTGCTAAATAAACAAATAAATAAAGAAGGGGAGAGGGAGACCGATAGAAGGGGAGAGGGAGACAGGGAGACAGATAGAAGGGGAGAGAGAGAGAGAGAGAGAGGATTGCATTGCTGCAGCCTGTTCTCTTCCTCTGCTGGTATTTTAATGGGCTGAGTGTGGAATGCATGGCAGCTGGGGGCTGCTTGAGATGCTGGGTTTAAGGTTACCAGTCCAGGGCTGTCTGTTTTGTAAAATAAACCTTCAGCACTCACCGAAGCACCATTACCAGGGGCCCGCGCTGCTACAGTGTGTCCACAAAGAGACACACGTTTGCACACGCTTTTATTTCTTTTAATTTTGGTGGTTTGCTTTTTTAGACCAGGGCGTGTTTTTTTAATGGGGAGGTGTGTTAAGAGAGTTTGGTCTGTTATACTGCAGGACTGCAAAGAGGGTTGCAGAATGCAGAGATACTTCTAAAGGCATTTTTAGATCACTCACATGTGAAGTCGGAATCTCTTTCTTAGTCCGAAATGTTTTCAGCCACATGCAGTGCAAAACCTCTGTAGGCTAGGAGTGTGTGGTGCAAGTTTTGTGCAGATTGGGGTAAAATCAAGGCAGAAAACAAATTGGTTCCCAAAAAAAAACTAAACTGGAACCCTGTTTCACAGCCAATAACAAAACTCCTTTTGTTTGATTGACAGTTCCGTTTGAGAGCAGCACAGTGGGCGTGGCTGGGGAAGCCCCTCCCCCCGGGGGCGGCGGCGACCTGGTTCAGAGTGACGAGGGGGAGGGGGGTTACAGACAGGAGGCGGGGCTTGGAGAGGACAAGGCCACACCTACAGAGAGGACCAGCGCGGACCCTCCTCCCGAAGCCCCCATCATTCTCAGCGCCCCCCAGACCCACAAACCTGACATGTACGACCTGGTGTGGAGGCCCGGGAGGGACTGGGGGACCCCCATCAACGCGTACTTCGTAAAGTACCGCAAGGTAAGACACAAACCCGCCACAAAGACGTAGCATGATTAGAGTAGCTGGGCCTGCTGCAGGGAAATGACCCAGCTGTAAAGCATTGTACATCTCTGGATTAATAACGTGATTTCTCTCTGGCACCCCTCGCTCCCCCCAGCTGGATGACGAAGGGAACATGGTGGGAGGCTGGTACACGGTGCGCGTCCCTGGCAGTGAGAATGAGCTGCGTCTGACGGAGCTGGAGCCCTCCAGCCTGTACGAGGTGCTGATGGTGGCACGCAGCCAGGCGGGAGAGGGGCAGCCAGCCATGCTCACCTTCCGCACCAGCAAGGGTGAGTAACAGAGCAAGAGAGTACAGCATGGCACAGCATGGCACAGCACAGCCACACACCATACAGGACAGCATGACACAGCACAGCCACGCACCATACAGCACAGCACAGCATGACACAGTCCCACACAGCACAGCCCAGTCCCACACAGCACAGCACAGCATGACACAGTCCCACACAGCACAGCACAACATGACACAGTCCCACACAGCACAGCACAGCACAACATGACAGAGCCCCACACAGCACAGCCCAGTCCCACACAGCACAGCACAGCACAGCATGACACAGTCCCACACAGCTCAGCACAGCACAGCACAACATGACACAGTCCCACACAGCACAGCACAGCACAGCATGACACAGTCCCACACAGCACAGCACAGCACAGCACAACATGACACAGTCCCACACAGCACAGCACAGCACAACATGACACAGTCCCACACAGCACAACACAACATGACAGAGCCCCACACAGCACAGCACAGTCCCACATAGCACAGCACAGCACTAATCAAACATTAAAGGTCCTCAGTCTTGGTTCAGAACAGCTCAGATTCCTTTGCTTTGACAGTAAAAGGCAGCTTGGTTTTAGTTCTCGTTGGTTCATATTGGTGTCTTTGAGTTTTGGATCCTCAGCTGACCATGCCCCCCTCCCCTCTTTGCAGAGCGGCCATCGACCTCCAAGAAGACCCCCCCAGTCACCAAGGTCCCCCCTGTGAAGCGACTGGGAGTGGTGATCCCGGGGAGACACAGTGGGGGTGAGTGCAAAGAAGCTTCTCAGGGAACCACCCAATCCAAAATAATTCAGCCTTCACTCTCCATTTCTTTTCTCTTTTGAAAGAATGCATTTGTTTAAATGTTGCTGTCTTTAAAGTTTCAAATGTGAAAGGAAAAAAAAAGCAGGCAACTTTGAAACTAACTTTGAAAGTAAGTATTTACTGAGCTCAGTTCGCAATCTCTGTCTGTATCCGGATCAGGAGTGGAAGTAAGACTCCTATTGCATAGCAGTGTCATCTATTCCAGGTTTTACTGCCAGCTTGATTAACCCCGGTGTGTGTAGGTAACCTGCTCAGTCAGGTGTGTTCTGTTAAACTCCTAGATCAAGCTGCTATGCAATGGGAGTCTTATTTCCATCCCTGCCAGGGATTCCACACTGTCCTGTATTTCATAATGTCTGTCTAATGTTTCTACTAACACTTCTCTCTTATTCCACTCTCTCTCTCTGTCTCTCTCTGGCCACGCCAGCTCAGTAAGTACCCTGCGTTCCTGCATGCTTACTAAGAGGTATGTTTGTGCTGTCATTTTTAAACCTGTGGACTTTCTCTGGAAACTGCTCAAGCAACTACTTGTAGCAAAGTTCTGCTCTCTTATCAATCTGGTAGAGCACACTCTGCTCTTGAGAGATTCACCAGAGTCTGATCCACACTTTGAGGATGGCATAGCTTGATGCTACATACGGTGTCCAGTGCTTCAAAGCAACACAGTTTAATTGAGCACATGCAAGATCGTTTTCATTTTCAGCTGTGCTGTTGGATTCTTTAAGAACTGTTCCAAGGAAAGGTTTTTTTAATTTTTTCAGGCCATTTTAATTCATGAAATCAAGTTTGACTGCCAAAGCTCTTTTCTCAAAGCGTACTTCGTTTATTTTCAAAAGTTAAAAATAAATCAAGTTACAAAACAGGAAATAAACAACCTGACTTGCTTAAAACTGCCTTCTGCGAAATACCTGGTGTGTGTTTGTCTTTAAAACACAGAGTAATTTAGTCACTGAGAGCCCACCTCTGTATAATCTGTATTTGGAGCCACTAGTCTTTAGAGCTGCGCAAAACGATTATTCCGTTGTTTGTATTGAGCTCTCCACAGGCGAGGGTCGTTCTGTGCAGGGCTAGCCTGGTTCTGTCGGTCTCAGTTTAATGTAATAATGGTTCTGTGCAGGGCTAGCCTGGTTCTGGTCTCGGTTAGTGACGCTGCTCTCGCTCTTGCTTCGCAGTGGTACCTGAGGCCCCGGACCGACCCACTATCTCCATGGCGACCGAGACCTCTGTGTACGTGACCTGGATCCCCGAGCGAACAGGGGTCCCCATCACAGCCTTCGGGTGGAGTACCGGCGACTGGGCGCAGCACGGAGTGGGGGTCGTGACGACAGCATCTCCCCCTCCAAACTGTCTGTGGAGGTCCGCAGCCTGGAGCCAGGTGAGAGAGAGGGGGCCGCTGGAGGTGGGACTTCAAATGGAAAAAAATCATACATTTAAACAAGGAGTGAGAAATGTTTCAACCAGAAGTTTTTTCTGAAGAAGATTTTTCAATCGAAACCTTTCTCACTGAATGAAAAGTTTTTAGCTTTTTTATATTTAGTGCGCTGAGTGTTTTAATAGCTACGGATGATCTCTTGCGTAGCAGTTTCACCCAGTCCAGGTTTTACGACGAGCTTGATTAGCCACAGTGAATAGGTAACAAACTCAGGCGTGTTGTTAGACTCCTAGTAAAACCAGGAACGGATCAAACTGCTCTGCACTGGGAGTGTTATTTCCATGCCTGTCTCAGTTTGTGCAGTTCTCTGTTTGTCTGAGGTTCCCTCTCTCTCCTCAGGTGCCTCCTATAAGTTCCGTGTGGTGGCGGTGAACGCATACGGAGAGAGCCGGCACAGCGCCCCTCGCGACCCTATTCGGTGGCAGGGTTCAGCGGGCGCTTCTCCAAGCCTCCAATCACAGGACCCCACATCGCGTACACGGAGGCCGTCAGCGACACGCAGATCATGCTCAAGTGGACAGTGAGTCGACAGCGCCCTTGTTTCATACATATATATATTATATATATATATATATATATATATATATATAGCCTTTTATAACCGGGCTCTGATCTGAAGCCAGTGCATCAGCAAAGGCAAAGGATATAACCACACACCTCCCCTTATTAATATAATAAATCTAATATATATATTTTAATGTTGGGACCAATAAGTGGTTCTTAGCACGAAAAAAAAACACAGACTTGGTTTATAGTAAAAATGTACAGTACATTTAACCCTTTGCGGTCCATTTATTAATTCTGCGTCAGGCTCGCCAGGTCTAATTAATTTTTACACGCGCATTTAATTTTAGACGCACTGTTTAAAAGTATTTTTTTTCACAGTCAAACGGGTTTAAATGGCCCTGCAGATCAACAAAGCACCCACTAGGCATCTCCAGCCCCGCCCCACCCTTTCGTTTGCTATCGCTTTCACATATGCTACCGAATAAAAAATAATAATAATAATAGTCGTACATACCGATCAATCGTCTCCTGATGACTCGTTTTATCGCCAAACTCCTCAATAATGCAATCCAAGTCATTATTTTATTGCTATAACATCTCAAAAAAGCTCTGCAAATGTCCGTGATAGTCTCTGTGCGCTGATACTGTAACTCCCAGCTTGTTTCCATACGACCGCCCTATCTGAAGAAGGGGGGCTAGTATGACTATTCATGAGCTCGCCTTTTTTTTTTTTTTATCGGCTTGTCTCGGCTCCTTTCGTTCCCACTCGGCCATTGAATGGTTTTCTCGGCTTTTTCCGTTGAAAAACCGACTTTTTTACGTTTTAAAATGATGTCGGACAGGGTCCGACAAAGGACCTGGTGGGAATAATTGCAATGTCGGACCCAGTCCGACAATGGACCTCAAAGGGTTAAATTAGGAGTGCTTAGATTTCTGTTTAATATCCTAAGATTAAACTCATTAAACGCTAAGCTTGGTCAGATAGCACGAAGCTTAGCTTTGAAAATGAATGACAAAACAAAATGAAAGTGTACAGCACTGCAGGTGTATACTCTGTTGTGTATATGAGTCTGAATACATACACAATATGAAACCCTGACCTCGCACTGTACAGTTACTGCAGCATAAACAGTGGATTTCACATGCACCTTTCTGATAACGTTTCAGCTCTTCATCTGAAGGGACACAGGGGAAAATCCGTCTGCTAGTTTTGAAGTAGCTTGATTGCTCTTACTTCCACATTACACATGTAAAATCCAGCAACGTTGAAATATGAAATCAATGGAGATCTACAAAGCATTTCTGTCTGAAGCTTTTTTTTTTGGGAGAGAAGCCAGGTTCAGTTGTGCATTCCTCTAGTTTGTTTGCTTTGCTTTGTTTTAATGGAAAGCGAAATGAGCTGGTCCTTAGACACCTAATCACCCTGCTAATGATCTCGGCTCTGTGGCTCTGATTACAGCTGCGTTTCCAGCAGAGATTAGAGAGCTCCTTGAATCCAAGCTGCCTGTTATAAGATTGGCATTCGCAGCCAGTTATTTATAGCCGGCTGATAAGACTGAAGAGGATGGGGATTTTTGCCTCGTTTCGTAATCTTTTCCTCGTTTCTGCACCAGCGCTGAGTGAAGGGGGAGAGACAGAGTTTAGCTCCAGCTCACAGTGTGACTTTCTAGGGAAACAATGAGACAAAGCTATGCTGCCCCAGGAAAATGAAAAATAAATACACGTCATAGATTTGACTAAATTAGATTCGTTTACTGTTCTGCAGTGTTGAGTGGAGTTCTCTTTCCTATACTACTAGAGCGCTCTGCAGTGTTGAGTGGAGTTCTCTTTCCTATACTACTAGAGTGCTCTGCAGTGTTGAGAGTGGAGTTCTCTTTCCTATACTACTAGAGCACTCTGCAGTGTTGAGTGGAGTTCTCTTTAAAAAACAGTCAACAGTTTTGAGTGTGTTAAGTCGGGCAGCGCAGGCAATGTCATGCCGATTAGTGTTAGATGTTAAATCGGACTGCTGACTCCCTCTCTCTCTCTCTCTCTCTCTCTCTCTCTCTCTCTCTCTCTCTCTCTCTCTCTCTCTCTCTCTCCTTCCTCCAGTACACCTCCTCAAGCAACAACAACACCCCCATCCAGGGTTTCTACATCTACTACAGGCCCACCGACAGCGACAACGACAGCGACTACAAGAGGGACCTCGTGGAAGGTGAGAGCAGGGACCAGTGCAGTGCTGGAGTGATGCAGAGCCGGAGACTGAGAGGCAGTGTGGGCTACTGGTTACAGCCGAGGGACTGGGAGGCAGCGTGGGCTACTGGTTACAGACGAGGGACTGGGAGGCAGCGTGGGCTACTGGTTACAGCCGAGGGACTGGGAGGGAGGCAGTGCAGGCTAACTGGTTAGAGCTGAGTGACTGGGAGCAAGGTTTGAGCTGGGGGACTGGGAGGGAGGCAGTGTGGTCTAGTGGTTAGTGCTCAGGGTCTGGGAGGGAGGCAGGACTTGGCTATAAATTGTTTCGGTTTGCTAATGGGGCAGTGAAAATGTGTCTTTAATAAAGAGGTGCCTTGCTAATGGCCCAGAACTGTAACCCTAAACCAGGCTGAGCTCGGAGCTCCTAATTGCCGGCTGGAATGTTTAACTCCACAGTCCCCCGTATTTCCCTTGCTAAGCACTTTAGAGTTTTAATTGGGCCCAACAATTAGCTGCTTTCACTAGTTATGTTTCCGCTGTTCCCATGTTGCAAGCGACAGTTCACACAGTGCTGCCCCCTGCTGGCAGAGAACGGCTACTACATGCACACACAGGAAATTCCCTCTCATTAGGTGCAGATGGTCATCAATCATCACTGCCATAAACTCAATATTTCTTTCTGTGTATGAAGTGTGCTTTTCATTGCACCTGCTTTAGTGGATATATAGAGACTGTTGTTCATTTTCAGTATTAGACACATGGAAGGCGGGGGGGTATGTGTTGAAAATAAATAAACAAACAAGTTAGATGTTTAGAATATTCAACACAAATCTCATGATGATCAGGAAGGACACTTGTTGCTTCAATTCAGGGTCCAGGTATAGTCACCTAGAAGTGTCTGTCGCTCCCTCTTTCTCTGTCAGTCAGTCTGTCTGTCACTCCCTCTGTCAGTCTGTCTGTCACTCCCTCTGTCAGTCTGTCTGTCACTCCCTCTGTCAGTCTGTCTGTCACTCACTCTGTCAGTCTGTCTGTCACTCCCTCTGTCAGTCTGTCTGTCGCTCCCTCTCTATCTGTCAGTCTGTCTGTCGCTCCCTCTGTCAGTCTGTCTGTCGCTCCCTCTCTATATGTCAGTCTGTCTGTCTGTCGCTCCCTCTCTATCTGTCAGTCTGTCTGTCGCTCCCTCTGTCAGTCTGTCTGTCGCTCCCTCTCTATCTGTCTGTCGCTCCCTCTCTATCTGTCAGCCTGTCTGTCGCTCCCTCTGTCAGTCTGTCTGTCGCTCCCTCTCTATCTGTCAGTCTGTCTGTCGCTCCCTCTGTCAGTCTGTCTGTTGCTCCCTCTCTATCTGTCAGTCTGTCTCTTAGCTCTATCTGCTCCAGTCCTTGTTTCAGAGTCGTGAGCTCCTGTGTTGAGGGTGAAGTCTTTGCTTCCCAGCTGTCCAGCAGTTCTTGTTGTTGTTCAGAGCTGTGTGGAGAATGAGCAGCCCTACGCTACGGGGGGAGGAGCTTCAGGGGCTGCTGATTTCCAACAACCGCTGCGGAGGCTCGTGGCTGACTTTGAACTGGGAATGCTGGAGCACCGCCAGGAAAAACACAACAGCGCCTTATAAGGAGGCTGTGTGGATAGGAATGCCAGAGAGAGAGAGAGAGAGAGAGAGAGAGACAGAGAGACAGAGAGAGAGAGAGAGAGAGAGAGAGAGACAGAGAGAGAGACAGAGAGAGAGAGAGAGAGAGAGAGAGAGAGAGAGAGAGAGAGAGAGAGAGAGAGAGAGAGAGAGAGAGAGAGAGAGAGAGAGAGAGAGAGAGAGAGAGAGAGAGAGAGAGAGAGAGAGAGAGAGAGAGAGAGAGAGAGAGAGGGGAAAGAAAAGAGGAAGGGAGAGAGGAAGGCCAGGGGTTTAGTCTAGCATTGAAGCTCAGCGTATTGTCATGATATATATATTTAACACAGGTCTAGTTTCTTTCTCCTCTTTCTCTTGACACACTGTAAAGGTGATCCCAGTGCTGAGCTTTATTTGCCCAGGAGGTCTGGCATTGCACTTTCTTTTACAAGGGAGTCAGGATCAAATCCGAAACTGTAATCGACAAAGAGATCACGCATCAGCATGTTGAAACACTGCACAGCTCAGAGCAGGACAAAGTGCAAAACATTCTCTGGAAACAGTGAAAGAGTCTTATCTGATCATCATCATAATAATGGAAGCCTATATAATCACCCGTTTCACACTTACAGAAGTAGAACAGTGCAGAGTTTCAAATCTGTTTATTCTGAAATCCCCGCCCCCTCTCCCTCTCCCTCTGCCCTCCCCCTCTCTCCCCCTCTCTCTCCCGTCGCAGGTATGAAGCAGTGGCATCTGATCAGCCACCTGCAGCCCGAGACCTCCTACGACATCAAGATGCAATGCTTCAACGAGGGAGGGGAGAGCGAGTACAGCAACGTCATGATCTGTGAGACCAGAGGTGAGGAGGGACGGGGACGCACAGGGACAGGGACACGCACATGGAGATGCACAGAGACGCGGTCTTCATCGCCGTGTGCCTGTGGAGGGGGGACACGGTGCTCTTTCTTGATTTAAACCCTCCCTTCTAGTGGAACAGGTCATGGTTGTGGGGGTAAGGACAACAGTACAGGAAAACTCCCAGAAGCTGGTGTCCAGGTGTCTTTCAATTGAAGACGCTTGTCAAAGAGCTCCACTGGTTTCTTTGAGCTTTGCCGCGGATGTAAACAGGGTCTTGGCTTCGGCTCCTGAATATTACATAAATGTGGAGCTGCTCTCTTCTCTCTCTCTCTCTCTTGTAAACAGAGCCCCTATTGTCTGTGCTCCCTGCTCCCCTGGAGCGCACAGACTCTGTAACACAGGAGAACTTGGCAGGGCACCTGTAACCTGGGGGTGGGGTTCTGTTTCGTGCTGGAATGCGTTACCTAACGATGTCAAGTCACACAGCACAGCGGCCCGGGGTTGTTTAAGAACGCAGTTATTTGAAGCCTGGCTGGAGGTGTATCCTGTCCCCGCGGAGATTCAACACGCAGTTACATCGTTAAGCCACAGTGTGTCGCTGTGTGCTATGCAGAGATCCTATTCTGAGATTGCAGCATATGTGAAATTGCATGAACCGGTTATTCGGACTGAGCTCTCCGCAGGTGAAGGATCATTTTACCATTTCAGGTGAAGCAACGGAACAAACAGCTGCCTGGGATTGTGTGGATTTCTGTTCTCCACAGTTTAAGAAAAGCAGCAGTCATCACAGCCCCAAGCAGCTGTTGCTTCACTTGTTTCACTTTGAATGGTAAATTAGCCCGATCAAAGAGACCCTCAACTAATTGTTAGGTCTCCATCCAAATAACCCATCAATGGGCTTGTGCAACACTAACTGGAAATTCTTGTTTATTTTGTCCTGGAACTACTGAAAGTCCATTCAGTTTCCAAAGACCTGAGCTGGAAGGGATCCAGAGTTCAGCTGCACTAGCCTGAAGCCTGTGTGCATGTCCTAACTCTCTCTCTCTCTCTCTCTCTCTCGCTCTCCCTCTCTCTCCTCCCTATCTCTCTGCTCTCCTCTCTCTCCTCCCTTTCTCTCTCGCTCTCTCTCACCTCTCGCTCTCCCTCTCTCCTCTCTCTCTATCTCTCTCCCTCCCTCTCTCCTTTCTCTGCTCTCCCTCTCTCTTTCTCTCCACCTCTCTCTCCTCTCGCTCTCTCTCTCTCTTGTTGCAGTGAAGCGTGCTCCTGGAGCCTCAGATTTCCCGCCAGTCCCTCCGAAGGACCTGGCGACCCCCCCGAGCCCGTCGGGCGGGGGTGGGAGGTGTCCTGGGCTCCAGCCCCCGCAGCTCCGACATGCTGTACATGATCGTGGGCAGCGTGTTGGGGGTCATGGTGCTCATCCTGCTGGTCTTCATCGCCATGTGTCTGTGGAAGAACCGGCAGCAGAATGCCATGCACAGTCAGTATCCTCTCCTCTCAACCCTCCTCCTCTCCTCTCAACCTTCCTCCTCCTCTCCTCTCAACCTTCCTCCTCTCCTCTCAACTCTGAACTCTCCTCCTCTCCTCTCAACCCTCCTACTCTCCTCCTCTCCTCTCAACTCTGAACTCTCCTCCTCTCCTCTGCTCTCCCTCCTCCTTTAATCCCCCTTAGTCCCCCCTTCAAGAGCTTCTTTAGTTCAAGGGGTGTTAAGTTAATTCGTTAGATCCTTAAAGGAATCCTTTTTGTATGTTTTAATAAAAATGATTTGACAGCCTCCTATGCCACTTAAGTCCGGGTTCACTGTAAAAGCTTGTAAACTAATAATAAGGTGGAGCAGCAGCAGAGCCGTTGTGAGCGTCTCCTTTGCCTCCTCAGAGTACGACCCCCCTGGGTACCTGTACCAGGGCACGGAGATGAGCGCTCACATGCTGGAGTACACCACGCTGCCCGGCCCCGGACGCATCAACGGCAGCCTTCACGCCCTGAGCAACGGCTGCCCTCATCTGCACCTCAAAGTGGGCAACGGGGGCTGAGCAGGGCAACTTGACCTCTACCCCGGCCTGGACGGGACGCTGGAGTACGAGCACCCCCCTCACCACCTCCCTAACGTGAGTCTGTCTGTCTGTCTGTCTGTGTGTCTGTGTGTCTGTCTGTCTGTCTGTCCGTCTACCTACCTCCCTAACTGTGTGTCTGTCTGTCTGTCTGTCTGTGTGTCTGTCTGTCTGTGTGTCTCTGTCTCTGTGTGTGTCTGTGTGTCTCTGTCTGTCTGTCCCGTTGTTAAGTTTCCTCTCCCCACCTAACTCTGTGTTTCTTCCTTCCTGTTCTGATTGGCAGGGGGGCGGGATGTACAGCGCGTTGCCCCAGTCGGATCCCTCGGAGTGTCTGAGCTGTCGAAACTGCCGCAACAACAACAGGTCAGAACCATCGAGTCAGAGACAAGGAGGGGGGTTTGAGGAGCTCAGTGGTGAGAGAAAGAAAGCGCTGGGCTGCAGTGTGGAAGGCAGGGGGTTTGAGGAGCTCAGTGGTTAGATAAAGAAAGCGCTGGGCTGCAGTGTGGAAGGCAGGGGGTTTGAGGAGCTCAGTGGTTAGATAAAGAAAGTGCTGGGCTGCAGTGTGGAAGGCAGGGGGTTTGAGGAGCTCAGTGGTTAGATAAAGAAAGCTGGGCTGCAGTGTGGAAGGCAGGGGTTTGAGGAGCTCAGTGGTTAGATAAAGAAAGCTGGGCTGCAGTGTGGAAGGCAGGGGTTTGAGGAGCTCAGTGGTTAGATAAAGAAAGCGCTGGGCTGCAGTGTGGAAGGCAGGGGTTTGAGGAGCTCAGTGGTTAGATAAAGAAAGCGCTGGGCTGCAGTGTGGAAGGCAGGGGTTTGAGGAGCTCAGTGGTTAGATAAAGAAAGCGCTGGGCTGCAGTGTGGAAGGCAGGGGTTTGAGGAGCTCAGTGGTTAGATAAAGAAAGCGCTGGGCTGCAGTGTGGAAGGCAGGGGTTTGAGGAGCTCAGTGGTTAGATAAAGAAAGCGCTGGGCTGCAGTGTGGAAGGCAGTGGGTTTGAGGAGCTCAGTGGTTAGATAAAGAAAGCGCTGGGCTGCAGTGTGGAAGGCAGGGGTTTGAGGAGCTCAGTGGTTAGATAAAGAAAGCTGGGCTGCAGTGTGGAAGGCAGGGGTTTGAGGAGCTCAGTGGTTAGATAAAGAAAGCCTGGGCTGCAGTGTGGAAGGCAGTGGGTTTGAGGAGCTCAGTGGTTAGATAAAGAAAGCTGGGCTGCAGTGTGGAAGGCAGTGGGTTTGAGGAGCTCAGTGGTTAAATAAAGAAAGCGCTGGGCTGCAGTGTGGAAGGCAGTGGGTTTGAGGAGCTCAGTGGTTAGATAAAGAAAGCGCTGGGCTGCAGTGTGGAAGGCAGGGGGTTTGAGGAGCTCAGTGGTTAGATAAAGAAAGCGCTGGGCTGCAGTGTGGAAGGCAGTGGGTTTGAGGAGCTCAGTGGTTAGATAAAGAAAGTGCTGGGCTGCAGTGTGGAAGGCAGTTGGTTTGAGGAGCTCTGGTCTGCAGTTGGGAATGTGATAACAGTGAGCAGAATGACTCGCACTGCTCCGTCCGAGTATTGAAGAGAATCGGCTGTGCTGTGTGAGAACCCCCCCCGGTCCAGCCCGGCTTGTTTATGTGTTCTAGCAGCTCTCACACTAACAGTTTACACTGCGCGCACACAGCGGCTCGTGTTAACAAGCCCTCTGTTTATTTGTCTTTGATCCCAGGGAAAGTGGATGTTTAAATGTTTATAAAAAGCTTTTGGGTGCCGCACTGTGATCACAGATAGAGAAGCTGCTGGAGGCGTTTTTTTTTATGAATGGGGAAAAGGCTTCAGTTTTGCATGTGTTTCCATGTGTGTCTGATTGGCATGCAGGGAAACTCAAATGAAACACAAGTAGGCTGTGTTTCAGTGCCTGCCAGTTTTAACTCTCTGGAGCTGGCTGATCAGAAGCCCCCCCCCCCCATCGCAGAATGAGATGCTAATGCTTGCACCCTGCTCACACTCCTGTTTACGTGGATGTGAGTCTATTAACAGCATGGTAATAACCAGGACTTCACAGAAACGTGCAATCTTCTTGGCAGAACGGCATTCTCAAGCCCGGTGTTATTTCTATTTCCAGACTAGTCGTCTCTTGAAATTCAGACTGAATGATAATTATAACCAATAGATATCCCCCAGACTGTGCTTTGAAGTCGTGTAGAAGCTGCGATCAGTCCGAATCTCTCAAAGGTGAATCGGTGCCAAGACTTTTAAACCTGCATCGTTCAGTTCTGGTTGGAATTTGCAATTGCTCTGTGTGCGAAACCGTGAAAAAAAAAAAATGCATTTTTCATGCTAACATTGCTTATTTTTATTTGAGATTAATGGTAAGAGATCTCCTGTCGTTGAAGCCTTTGCAGCTGATTGGCTGTTTTAATTAGTGAGTAACATTGAGACTGCAGCTGATTGGCTGTTTTAATTCGTGAGTAACATTTGAGACTGCAGCTGATTGGCTGTTTTAATTCATGAGTAACATTGAGACTGCAGCTGATTGGCTGTTTTAATTCGTGAGTAACTTTGAGACTGCAGCTGATTGGCTGTTTTAATTCATGAGTAACATTGAGACTGCAGCTGATTGGCTGTTTTAATTCGTGAGTAACTTTGAGACTGCAGCTGATTGGCTGTTTTAATTTGTGAGTAACTTTGAGACTGCAGCTGATTGGCTGTTTTAATTAGCGAGTAACATTGAGACTGCAGCTGATTGGCTGTTTTAATTAGCGAGTAACATTGAGACTGCAGCTGATTGGCTGTTTTAATTAGTGCGTAACATTGGTACTGTAGTTTTTTGGAGTGTCAAGACTTTTCTTTCATGTTCAGCAGATGTTTCACCAAAACCAACGGCACTCTTCCCATAATGCACCACGTGGGGCCCTGTCGCCAAGACAGTCTGGAGATGGTGCCCCTGAGCCACGTGACCACGCCCCCCCACTGCGACACCAGCGCCCCTGAACTCCCAGAGTGCCACGGGGAGATGGGAGAGGAAGGGCAGGAGCCTGGGGAGGACATGACCCCACCGCTTTCCCAGCATCCCTGCTGCCAGTTAGGGGAGCTGCACCAGGAATGTCAAGAGGAAGAGCAAGGTAGGAATCAGACCACTGAGCTACTCAAACACACTGCAGCACAGCACTGTGACTGAGCTACTCAAACACACTGCAGCACAGCCCTGTGACTGAGCTACTCAAACACACTGCAGCACAGCACTGTGACTGAGCTACTCAAACACACTGCAGCACAGCACTCTGACTGAGCTACTCAAACACACTGCAGCACAGCACTGTGACTGAGCTACTCAAACACACTGCAGCACAGCACTGTGACTGAGCTACTCAAACACACTGCAGCACAGCACTGTGACTGAGCTACGCAAACACACTGCAGCACAGCACTGTGACCACTGAGCTACGCAAACACACTGCAGCACAGCACTGTGACTGAGCTACTCAAACACACTGCAGCACAGCACTCTGACTGAGCTACTCAAACACACTGCAGCACAGCACTCTGACTGAGCTATTCAAACACACTGCAGCACAGCACTCTGACTGAGCTACTCAAACACACTGCAGCACAGCACTCTGACCCCTGAGCTACTCACACACTGCAGCACAGCACTCTGACCACTGAGCTACTCAAACACACTGCAGCACAGCATTGAACTACACAAACACACTGCAGCACAGCACTGTGACTGAGCTACGCAAACACACTGCAGCACAGCCCTCTGACCACTGAGCTACTCAAACACACTGCAGCACAGCATTGAACTACACAAACACACTGCAGCACAGCACTGAGCTATGCAAACACACTGCAGCACAGCACTATGACCACTGAGCTACTCAAACACACTGCAGCACAACACTGAACTACACAAACACACTGCAGCACAGCACTGAGCTACGCAAACACACTGCAGCACAGCACTATGACCACTGAGCTACTCAAATACACTGCAGCACAGCACTGTGACTGAGCTACACAAACACACTGCAGCATAGCCCTCTGACCACTGAGCTACACAAACACACTGCAGCACAGCCCTCTGACCACTGAGCTTCTCACACACTGCAGCACAGCACTGTGACTGAGCTACGCAAACACACTGCAGCACAGCACTGAACTACACAAACACACTGCAGCACAGCACTGAGCTATGCAAACACACTGCAGCACAGCACTGTGACTGAGCTACTCAAATACACTGCAGCACAGCACTGTGACTGAGCTATGCAAACACACTGCAGCACAGCCCTGTGACCACTGAGCTACTCAAACACACTGCAGCACAGCACTGTGACTGAGCTACTCAAACACACTGCAGCACAGCACTCTGACTGAGCTATGCAAACACACTGCAGCACAGCACTGTGACTGAGCTACGCAAACACACTGCAGCATAGCACTGAGCTACTCAAACACACTGCTTTCCACACTGCAGCCTGGCACACTATCCACTCATTAATGCAGCACAAGTTATTGCAGTGTGAGCTCACTCCTTTCTTTCTTTCTTTCTTTCTTTCTTTCTTTCTTTCTTTAAGGAGAGGACGAGCCCTGCATGGAAATGGAAAGCCCAGTGTTTTGCTGGGAGCCCCTGTCTTTGCCTCCCTTGGACTGTAATGAGAAAACAGCCTGGATTTCAGCAGGCACTGCAAAGGACAGCTCCTTAGAGGGCTTCATCCAGGCCCAGCTTCAGGAGACTTGAGGGGAGGAAACGATAGCTAAAGAGAGAGAGAGAGAGAGAGAGATGACTGCTTTGGTTTCCTATGAGCTGCACAGAGCTGAGGTCAAAGATCGAGAGAGAGACTGAAAACGAACAAAAAAAAACACCTTTAGACACTTATTTATTTTTTGTAGTAGTGAAATATTATTTCATATGAATGTATCTGTTTTTAAAAAAAAAAGTTTGCCTTTTTTATTATTTTATTATTAATAATATTATTATTTATGCTTTTTATTAGTGTTTTTTTTTGCCAGCCACACAGTGTGGAGTTTAGACTTTTTTTTATGTATAAAGTTTTGTACAAAAAAAAAATTATAAAGAGAAACTATAGAAGATAGTAGAAAGTATTTTTTTTTTTTTGTTCCCTGTTGATCAAAACTCAAAGCACTTGTTGAACAAGGGAGTTCAAACTGGCTACTGCAACCTAACGACCGACCGCCTGCTGTCCCTCTGCCTGCAGCTACACTGCTTACCGGAGGCGCGGGAGGATGGTCCTACCTAACCGTACCGAGCAGGATCCTGCGGTGTCAGTGAAAAAGTGCGTCTGACAGCACAGGCTGTGCCATGATCTGAACCTGCAAGTACAGCAGCGTGCATTACTGCAAGAACAAAGGGTTATGCACGCGAGTAGCACAGCTCACTGTGCTTCTGGAGCTGCACACAACTCTACAGATGGTCGCTGCCACCTCTTGCACCATTGTTGGACGCAGAGACAAAACTAACTTCCCATCCCATCCCATCCCGGTCCGGATTGAATTCAACGATGGTGCTGCCATTATAGTCATAAAGCTGCAGCTTTGCTGTGAACTCTGATTCAACGCTGGTCCTGGATCCAGACAGGGCTGGTCTTGCTTGTCAAAGCCGCGTCCCTGACACTATTGGTGCTGCCGTGGTAATGCATTTCTCTTTGCTTTCTGTTACTGCACAGCCAGGTTTCACCGTGTACAGGACAGCGAGGACTGGAAACGCAAAACACTGCCGTGTAATACAGAACTAAACCAGACCTCTTGTCCTTCTGTGTTTTATTAATTTGTACTTTTTTTCCACAAACCAGCATGCCAGTTGCCTGACTTCACTCACCCCTTCCCTAAAACCAGAAGCACGCACACAAGCAACAAATAATCCGAATAGCGCCACTGATTTTTAGATCTCAAACATTCCAACAGCACACGCAAGTCTGGGGTTGATTTTATTTTCCCAGGGAGAAGCGTGCTTCTTTAGTTTTGTCTTGAAAACAAGCACTTCAGTCTAGCAGAACCTTGAAAGAGCTTCAGGAAGCCTGTGTGTTTCCTTGTGGCTCCCGAGCCATCCCCATGTATATGTGCCCCCCTCCCCTCCTCGACAGCCACACTGCACAGACACAAGGCCGCTCAGCCGAGTGCAGCAGCTGCTGTTTCTCAATCTCTATCTCAAGGTCTCGAGAGGAATGTGTGTCCAGTGAACGCCAGGAATAAACCCCACTGGACTGAATCTGTTTTACAAAAACAAACCCAGGGGACTGAGCGTCACCTGTCCAGGCCTGACCGTTACAAACAGAGCTGCGCATGATTTTAAAGTCCGATTCAGAAATAGGATGAGAAATAACGTATAGGGCTATATCTGTTATCTTAAAACTATGTTGTGCTTGTGTTAGTAGTTTGGGGGTTTACTTCTCATACCATGGGCAACTTTTACATATGTTTTAAATTTTATTTTTATGTTACTGATGGAATGATTCTGTTTTCTTGCCAAGAGGCCCACATTTGAAAATAAAAGACACTAATATGTCAAACAGAGCTGAGACTATGATGGGAGATGCAGTGTAGCGCAGGTTGGTTGCAGGTGTCAGGTTGGGGGTGGGGGGTGTTATAACAGAGATACCAGCTCTTCCATGTGCCAGGGCTTGTTCTTATTGTAGGGAGGTGACGTGGCGCGGCTATACTTAGCATGTCCTGCATGCATGACTTCCTGTCAGCCGTGGCACAGACGCTTCCTCCTGTTATTTTTGGAAGCCCGGGCTGGCAGACTCAGGCATGTTGGACTCCGCTCCCTCCTGGTCCGTCTCCAGACAAGTCTTACGAGGAAGGAGAGGAGCCTCTTCTGTCTCTAGCTGCCCTGACTGTATATAAAGACTGGACCCGAACCCTGGCTTGCACCAGCCAGCACACTCCAGAACAAGAGAAGCCCTTTGAACGAGCAGCTGCAGATGTTTAAAAGTGCTTGATAACTCTGGAAGTGGACAGTTTGCTTTTTCACGCCAACGAGAGAAGCTGCGTTATAAACTCGGTAAACTAGGACAGATGTGGAATTCGGGTCAAAGCGCTTCAAACGCGAAGGCCAGTGCAGTTACCACCCCCGCCCCTGTGAAACCAGCCTCGCTCTGACTTCGAAGAGGCTTTAACAAACTCGGTTAGCACCAGACTGCGTTGGGCTGCAGTGTTTACCTAAATAATTGGTCCTGCTGTTTTAGTTTATTGTCTGTTTTGACTGCTGTTAAACTGTTGTGTCTTGTGCCAGCAGATCGGGGTAAATAAATCTAAACAACAACGTCCCTGTTTAGATTTGACTGGGACTGCTCCACAAAACACTGGGGCTTGAGATGGAGAAACCTCTGCTGTAGCTCCAGCCTTCCAGTGTTTGTGTGTGTGTTTATTTCACATGCAGTAGCAGTGTGGCTTTCTCCCCAACTCATAAACATCACCTGCGACCAGCCTGTCTGTCAAATAAGGAAATAAAACACGGTTTACACTGAATCACTGACAAGCAGAACGCATGCAAGCAGCCTTGCAAAGCTAAGCCCTGCTCACAGAGTGGTCATAGCAGCTCTGAGAAGATCTTCTGTGCAGGACATGGTGTAGAGAGAGACAGACAGAGAGGCAAGGTTGTGCCTTAATGGAAAATGAACTGGAGAAAAAGGTAGCCAAGTTTTTCAAGTTCCTAAAAAGGTTCTTTGTGCTGAAGTTTGCATTGTGTTTTTTTCACATGGCTTGTACTGTGGAATGTAGCGTGTTAGAGAAAGTGCTGGGATGCCGTGTGGAAGGCAGGGGGTTTGAGGAGCTCAGTGGTTAGATAAAGAAAGCGCTGGGCTGCAGTGTGGAAGGCAGGGGGTTTGAGGAGCTCAGTGGTTAGATAAAGAAAGCGCTGGGATGCAGTGTGGAAGGCAGTGGGTTTGAGGAGCTCAGTGGTTAGATAAAGAAAGCGCTGGGCTGCAGTGTGGAAGGCAGGGGGGTTTGAGGAGCTCAGTGGTTAGATAAAGAAAGCGCTGGGCTGCAGTGTGGAAGGCAGTGGGTTTGAGGAGCTCAGTGGTTAGATAAAGAAAGCGCTGGGCTGCAGTGTAGAAGGTTTAGTAAAAGCTTTATCAACCCAAATTTGAAAGTGTTTTTGCTGTTGAACCAGGAGGCAGCAGCAGCTGTATTATAGAAACGATAGGTTGCCAATATTTACAACTCCCAGTGCATTGTGGAGCAGTAAACTGATCATACTGGTAGCTGAATTCAAGACACGGTATTTCAATTTGAACCGGGATGCACATCCTGTTTTCAAGAAGGTTACAAAAAAATCTGGCTGTATGAGTGAAAGATTTAGAAATGGACAATGTGGTGCAATCTACTCTCCGCAAAACCTTCCCAGTTCCAATAACTGCCAGAATAGTTTTTACTGTGCTATTGTTTTTATATATATTATTAATTTGTTGCTGTTTTTTTTATTCTGCTTGTGTTGTCTTTTTTCGATGATAGCGTGTTCTAAAAGATGCATGATTTTTTACTTTTATATAGAAAACAAGAAGACAGAAATACTCTATTTTCATAATTTAAAAAACAACAACAAAACCCACGGTTGTAATAGCGCTGTTGAAATTGTACATATTTCTATTGAATAGTGTTGTAGCTTCAGGAAGGAGGGCAGAGCGTTGTTTGTACGATAATGTTGTTAATAAAAGAGAATGCTGCTTTAATCCGGGTCGTTTTGACGTCTGTTTTGTGCCATTCTCTGTTTACTTTCTTGGCGTTATCAGCGCCGGCACAGAATGTAATATTTCAATGTCTAGAACCTCATTTTTTTTCCCCCATTTCGCATCCGTGCTCCAATGCAGGCACCGGACAATCTCATCTTTTAATATTGATCCCGTCTTATCATGCGAAACAGCACGCGGAACACTGACGTATCAACCCAAATCACAATCAAAATCCTCCCCTGATTTACTACAGCAGGACTGAATCATGCCTCGCACGGGATCGGAGGTGCAGAACTGGCTCATAGCACCCCCTGCAGGTAAGGACGTGTTCCTGCAGTGCTGAGAGAAGTGTGGGCAGGTATTACTATCAATGTGCGGACAAAACTTGAGAAAATGTCCCCACAAAGATAGAAACTCCTGAAGAAACGACGTGGGGACGTCCCCACTTTGTAAAACACCTTTTTATGAAGTAGATATGCCTTCAAAAATATAGAAAAGAGACAAAACAGGGTGAAAGTTGACAACAAACGAAATATTTTGGCAGACTGAAGTTAGAAAAAGTAAATGAAAATATAGTGAGAGTCAATGAGAAGTCCCCACAAATATAGGAATACAAACGTACTTGTGTGTGTGTGTGTGAGATTACCTGGCCAGGTGATGAGAAGAGAGACGTTCTAACAATGATGTTCTGTGTCCCAGTCTCAGGACTGACAACTCAATGAAATCAGGAATGACAGAAAGAGAAAGAGAAGAGAAAGGAACAGGCCGAAGCTAGCTGCTGACAGAGCCCTGCAGCAGTGTCTCATGAGATGCAATGGGGATTATCTCAGGACAGGGCTGGGGCTGTCTTTCCATCTTTCTTTCTTTCTGTCTTTCATCCTTTTATCTGGTCCATCTCTGAAGATCCCTTTCAAGAAGCCCCCCCATAAAACAAGCACATTCATTGTCCTCCATGAACCCCCCCTCCCTCTCCCAAATCTTACCTGTTAGCATTAACCTTCCCAGCGCACACAGAGACATTCCCTCAGGCTGACTCACACTGAGTTCTCTATACTGTACTGTATCGAATGTGCTGGCTCTCAGATTCACAGCACTGAGTTCTCTATACTGTACTGTATTGAATGTGCTGGCTCTCAGATCCACAGCACTGAGTTCTCTATACTGTATTGAATGTGCTGGCTCTCAGATCCACAGCGCTGAGTTCTCTATACTGTACTGTATTGAATGTGCTGGCTCTCAGATCCACAGCGCTGAGTTCTCTATACTGTATTGAATGTGCTGGCTCTCAGATCCACAGCGCTGAGTTCTCTATACTGTACTGTATTGAATGTGCTGGCTCTCAGATCCACAGCACTGAGTTCTCTATACTGTACTGTATTGAATGTGCTGGCTCTCAGATCCACAGCGCTGAGTTCTCTATACTGTACTGTATTGAATGTGCTGGCTCTCAGATCCACAGCACTGAGTTCTCTATACTGTACTGTATTGAATGTGCTGGCTCTCAGATCCACAGCGCTGAGTTCTCTATACTGTACTGTATTGAATGTGCTGGCTCTCAGATCCACAGCTGAGTTCTCTATACTGTACTGTATTGAATGTGCTGGCTCTCAGATCCACAGCACTGAGTTCTCTATACTGTACTGTATCGAATGTGCCGGCTCTCAGATCCACAGAGCTGAGTTCTCTATACTGTACTGTATTGAATGTGCTGGCTCTCAGATCCACAGCGCTGAGTTCTCTATACTGTACTGTATTGAATGTGCTGGCTCTCAGATCCACAGCACTGAGTTCTCTATACTGTACTGTATTGAATGTGCTGGCTCTCAGATCCACAGCACTGAGTTCTCTATACTGTACTGTATTGAATGTGCTGGCTCTCAGATCCACAGCATTAGGGTCTCTCTCTTTTCAACCCAGACTGCAGGATGTTGAGTCGTGTCTTTCTGCCCTGGCCCGGTGACCTGCTGTCGGTCGGGGGTGGGGCATCAGATATCCGATAGCTTGAGAGCAAGGGCTCTTTGATCTGAGACTTGAACCCTGACCTCTCCCAGCCCTGTGTGTGTGTGTGTGTGAGAGAGAGAGAGAGAGAGAGAGAGAGAGAGAGAGAGAGAGAGAGAGACAGACAGACAGACAGACAGACAGACAGACAAAGACGAACAGTTTTATCACATGTATAAAACAAAATAACACCAAGATCCATGGAACATAAATCACCATCACCCATCCCTGTATATAACTTTTATTGCTGCACTGAGGGGAAAATGCACTTTACAAACCATTTGAACACAGTGGTGTGATGACACAGGTGTATATCTCAAAGCACGGCTACCATAGTGAACCGTGTTTCTATTCTAAACAATACTGCATGCCTGGAGTTGATAAACAGCAGCTTATATGAAATCAATCGATGCATCAACTCCACTCCCCTGGAGTTCCAAGGCCAGTGCATTTTTATAACTCGGTCCTGGCTTCCCATTGGTTTACAGGGCTTTCAAAAAAATACCAGCAACCGTCTAAATAGAAAAACTCACTGCTGCTAACTGACAAAAAAGAAATAATAAAAAAAAGACATGAACTTCATCACTGAAGAAAGAGCACATCAGAACCGGAGCAGGAACGTGTAAAGCAGTGAGCGGCTCTTTGTGGGAGGGGCTTCCAGGTGATTTCTTGACAGGATTGGTGCAGGGCTGTCTGAGCGGAGGGCGTGGCTCTCACCCGGTCGCAGTGACGGTGATGGTGACGTTGACGGGTTCGTTCTCGTCTCCCGGGCGGGGCTGGGGAGGGGCTTTGGCGGAAGGGGCGGGGTCTGCAGAGTCTGTAGCGACAGCCCCCTCTGTTGAAAGTGAAAAGAAAACGTTAGTGTCCTGACCGGGGATTGACTGATGGAGACAGAGACAGAGTGAGATGCAGAATGGCACAAGCGTCTATAGACAGTGGAAGGGTGGCAGGACAAAGAGACAGACAGACAGACAGAGAGGGGTTACCCGTGTTCTGTGGGGTGGGCTCCCCTCCGTCCTCGATCCCCATTGCCCCCCACTCATCTTCAGGGTTACTGATATTCTCACGTGACTCCGCAGGCTGTCTGAAAACACAACGACAAATCACAACACACACACAACATGACAGACACACACACACAACACACACACAGTACACAACATTACAGACACACACAACATCACAGACACACTTCACAGACACACACACACACACATCACAGACACACACAGACACACTTCACAGACACACACACACAACATTACAGACACACACAACATTACAGACACACACAACATCACAGACACACACAGACACACACTTCACAGACACAGACACACACACACACACATCACACACACACAACATGACAGACACACACACAACATTACAGACACACACACAACATCTCAGACACACACACAGACACACACACACACAACATTACAGACACCGACACACACACACAACATCACAGACACACACAGACGTGCTTGCATTGAGGGCTTCAGCTGAGGTGTTAGAATCGTATGAGCTATACTTACATTCCAAAAAACATGTCATGTAAGCCTGGAAAGGAAAGAGCAACACAAGATTCAGGGTTTTTTAAAAAATTTTATTAAGCCTCATCATGTTGAATGCGATAATACTGACTTAATAAAATAAACCGATAGAGTACAGCTGTGTTTCGTATTCCACATAGCTCAGCACACCCTGTACCAGTGACTCAGGGTCATGGCAGATCTGTACTGTATGTTTCACACTGTTACACATCCAGAGAAACGCTTATCAGATTGCAGTGGAATCTATTAGGTTGCTGACATGGGGAGGGACCTGTCAGTCTTTCTGTATGGGAGCCTTGCATGCAGACCTGTACACATGCTGCAGGTCACACAGTGCTAATGATCCCTTAGAACAGTTTGCCGCTGTATTTTTGCATGGCAGTTTTCCCATGCTTTTCCCATGGTTATACTTTTCCCACAGTTTACCTGGTTTGCCAGGTTTATTAATGTGCTTTAGTATGCCTCAGGTTTTTTTTTACAATGCTTCCCTATGCTTTATCGTGCCTTCACTGTGCTCTGTTACACTTTGCTATGCCTTTACTATGGGAAACTTTTCTAAAGGATCGCTCGACTGCCCTGTTGGACAGCGCTGTGAGATGGGCTGCGTGTGTGTGTGGGTGCTTGTGTGTGTCTGCAAGTGTGTGTGTGTGTCTGTGTGTGTGTCAGGGTGTGTGTGAGTGTGTGTGTTTGTCAGGGTGTGTGTGTGTCAGTGTGTGTATGTGTGTGCGTGTCAGTGTGTGTCTGTGTGTCAGTGTCAGTGTGTGCGTGTCAGTGCGTGTGCGTGTGTGTGTCAGTGTGTGTCAGTGTGAATGTGTGTGCGCGTGTGCGCCAGTGTGTGTGTCAGTGTGTGTGTGCATGTGAGTGTGTGAGTGCGTGCGTGCGTGTGCTTGCGCTGTACTCACGGGGGTTATTTTCACGGTTGCGTATGATGTATTGGAAAACCAGCATGGTGCCCACCGCGGCGACAATCATGCCCGCGACGGCGGCTCCGATCACAGCGGGGTACGCGTTGAAAGGGGGGTCCGCTGCAAAACACAACGCGCTACAGCTGGACGTTTCTCTCTCTCCATAGAACAGGAGATGCTCCAGTGAAAGGCGCTGTATGCTAGAAGTGCTTTATACAAGTTCACCTGATTTGTGACAAGCAGCTGCTTCTGCTACAGAACTAGCGAGAAACAACCAACATGCAACTAAACTAAACTCCAGAGTTATCATTAAAAGGAAGCTTTTGTACCAGCAACATCTGATATAAACTTAGCACTAATATTTAGACAAAAGTACATGAGGTGGTCTATATACAAACACACCCCCTCCCTGACAATATGCTTAATCCACTCCTGTGTGAGGAACCAGTATTGGTGCAACTATTCAAGCAAGGTGGACTGCGTTAGCACAGATCATAAAAGTATCAATGAACAGAATTTCATAACGTTAATAACAGAGACATAAACTCACACTCCCACATACACAATATACAGCTTCAATAAAGTGTAATTATTTATAAAACACAGATGAGAGACCATGACAGACGGCACAGGTCACATGACAGGGGGCAGAGACAGGACGCGGGACAGAGGACAGCGAGGTCACAGGTCACTGAGAGTTCAGGGGGTCACACGACGGGCACGCGCCTTCACCTGAAATCGAGGAAAACAGAAAGACGTTAATAAAAGCTGACGATGTTAATTTATGACCTCCCACGCCGGCAAGCTGCAGCAGGAGGTTAACGGCTTTTGTTTTTGGCACGCAGGTTTCAAGGGGAGGGCGGGGAGAGAGTGCATATTTTGCCACTGCTGTTAAAACGAACTTTGCAGAAACAAAGGGCACTGCGGAGATCCGCTTTCGTTCTGATGAAATGGAAACAATGATGCATGTCAGAAGAAGAAACTGATTGGTTTTATTTTTGTGTAAAACCTACAAAAAGAAAGTGTCATAAAAACTATGACTTTGACTCTCTTTTTTCGACACAAGTACCTCAAAAAAGCACCAATAATGAGTGTTTGAAATACAGAGGCTGAGCAGTCAGGCTGCTTTCTCTGTGATCTGCTGACTCGAGATCAGAAGCAATGCCATTGCAGTCAGCAGAGGAAAGTAAGACTCCCATTGCATAGCAGCTTGATCCATTCCTGGTTTTACAAGGAGAACACACATTAATTATAAATGCAGGTCCACATACTGGGCACATAGATGCCTCTTTGCTGCTGAGTGTGGCTGTGTTGGGATCTCCTTACCTGGAGTCTTGACCTCAGAGGGGTGGCCCATGGTTCGGTGATTGACAGCCATGATCCGGAAGGCGTAGAGCGTGGTGGGGTCCAGCCCGCTGAGCTTGTGGCCCCTGACGTCAGGGTCGATCTGTCCGGCCACCGTCTCCCAGGAGGGGGCTCTGTCCTGCTTGTCCGCTGGGTCTGTCCCGGAGGACGGGGAAGACTTCCTGGCCACCTGCCTCTCCACGATGAAGCCGGTCAGGTCCCCGGAGCCCCTGGTCATCCACTCCAGCTCCACCTCAGTGCGCTGGCGGGAGTACAGCAGCTTACTGATCGTCACGTTGGGAGGGCTGGGGTACTCTGAGAGGGTGGGGGGGACAGCACAGAGCAAAGACACGAGCACAGATGGCAGGCCAGATTAAAAGCATTTATTTCAATCCTACAGTGAGGGGGAAGATCAGTGAAATAAAATCATTAATTACTTTCCCTAACGTAAAACAGATCCTGCACACATGAATTATTAGGGGACTACTTTACCGTGACGGAGCGCTCGTTTGGGTCTGTAAATAGGTTTTAGTCTATGAAGTGCCACCAGCCCCTGTGAGGGTGTGGCGGGTGTGTGTGTGTGTGACGTTGCCACTCACTCTTCACGTTGAGTGTGATGGGGATCTGTGCTCCGCCCACAGCGTTGGTTGCGGCGCACCAGTATTCACCTCCATCGTGGTTGCCGTCGGTCTCGAGCACGGTCAGGTTGGACCAGGCTGCCTCGCGCTGCAGCAGGTATTTCTGCGGGGCGTCCCACACGTTCTGGTTCTGGTTGTTGTACCAGATGATCTCGGAGGCCGGGTAAGTGGCCTTGAGGATGCAGGTGAGCTGGACGTCGCTGCCCTCGAACACAGAGACCGCGCTGCGCTGAGTCACCAGCACCGGCGCCTCTGAAACACAACAATTGTTCAAGCTCTACCGCCCTCTACTGTTTTGTTGAACATGAACGCGATTTTCTTCTATTCAGTTTCTATAACACGGTCACAGCGGTTGCACAGCCCTCTCCCTTCCCCCTCCCGTCCCTGTCGCTCCTCCTCTCATCCAGTTTTTGCAAAACACAAACTGTTTTATTCTCTCCTTCCCTCTCCCCCCTCTCACCCAGTTTGAATCGGCACTCCTGGCTCTGCACGGTGAGCGGGTGTTTTCCGCGGCACACAAACTCCTTCCCGCTGTACACCCCGCTGGACTTGAGGACCAGGATGTTGGCGGCCTCCTCTGAGCTCCCCAGGACAGTGCCGTCACCCGCGGACCACCAGAGCAGGGCGCGAGGCAGACCCCCCTCCCAGCCACACGACAGCATCAGGTACTCGTTGTTCCGCGTGGCCACGGCAAAGCAGCGAGGCGCACCCTGGGGGAGCACTGTGCAGCCGCAAATCAAATGAGACTGGGCAGAGAACACTGACAGGGGGGCTAGGGGGAGCTAGAAAGAAAGAAAGCGCTGGGCTGCAGTGTGGAAGGCAGGGGGTTTGAGGAGCTCAGTGGTAAGATAAAGAAAGCGCTGGGCTGCAGTGTGGAAGGCAGGGGGTTTGAGGAGCTCAGTGGTTAGATAAAGAAAGCGCTGGGCTGCAGTGTGGAAGGCAGGGGGTTTGAGGAGCTCAGTGGTTAGATAAAGAAAGCGCTGGGCTGCAGTGTGGAAGGCAGGGGTTTGAGGAGCTCAGTGGTTAGATAAAGAAAGCGCTGGGCTGCAGTGTGGAAGGCAGGGGGTTTGAGGAGCTCAGTGGTTAGATAAAGAAAGCGCTGGGCTGCAGTGTGGAAGGCAGGGGGTTTGAGGAGCTCAGTGGTTAGATAAAGAAAGCACTGGCCTGCAGTGTGGAAGGCAGGGGGTTTGAGGAGCTCAGTGGTTAGATAAAGAAAGCGCTGGACTGCAGTGTGGAAGGCAGTGGGGTTTGAGGAGCTCAGTGGTTAGATAAAGAAAGTGCTGGGCTGCAGTGTGGAAGGCAGTGGGGTTGAGTAGCTCAGTGGTTAGAGTGCTGGGCTGCAGTGTGGAAGGCAGTGGGTTTGTGTAATTACAGGGTTAGTAATACCAAAGATTTTGTATAAGCTGTTCTATTTTCTGTATTAACATACCCCTCATCAGTTCCTATAAGTTATCAGCAACTTATTTATCTTTCAAATTAATATGCATGTAGCACACTTTCTATGCAATACATGCAGGAGAGCCTCATTAAAGAAGTCCAGCACACGCTTTAGCTTCTTTTGCAATGGTGTGTTCGGAGGGGGCCAACTTTTCCTGGCAGTTTCATTAAAAAAAATGTGCAATAAAATAGCAGCGCTGTGTATTATTTTACATTGAATCCACCCCTTCCTTCCCTTATATGATGTTAATGTGCAGCGTTCCTCTGACTTTCCCCATGGTGATACAATGCTTTTACAATAGTTTATCCTGGTTTGCCATGCTTATTAATATGCTTTGCAGTGCTTACCTATGCGTTACCATGTTTTCACAGAGACTCTAAGGGTTAATGGAGAACTGAAGCCCTGAAGCTCTTGAGCCCCTGTGGTACTCACACGCTGAGGTGTTGCAGCTGGCCTCGCTCCTCAGCGCAGGGTGGGACGGCAGGCAGGTGAAGGTGGTGTTGTTGGGGGTCTCTGTTCCGGTCCTGGTTTGGGTCAGGTTGGAGAACGAGCCAGCGCCCAGATCCCTCTCCCCCGGTCCGATCCAGCGCAGGGAAGCCGGAGGGTACCCCCCCAGCCAGGAGCACCACAGAGAGAGATCAGTGTAATTGTCAGCGGGGAGGATCGTGCACGCTGGCTTCTCATCTGGCAGATCTACGCATGGGGGTGCAAAGAGCGCGTGGGTAGCCTGTTCACAGATCCGTCACATGTTTTCGGTACCAAGATTGGATAGGCTTGGAGACTGAACTGCTCGCTCCTTAAGAGAGAGGGTGCCTCCCTCCAGTCCGGGGCAGGATGGAGACGTGCCACAGCTCATTCTATCCCTGCTCCGGGGGTACTAGCAAGCATCACAAACATTTCAAAAACTAAACAAGCTGAGTAATACGACAGCTGACAGACAAACCAGAGTACCTGCTGGCTGGAGACTGGGTGCTGGACTTCCTCTCACCTGCGTTGAGGGGGGGAGGTTCCGAAGCCTGTGGCTGGATCAGTTTATCCACCAAAGATAGAGAAGCGCCTGCCTGTGGCAAGCTGTGCGTGTGTGTGTGAGGGGACTGCCCCACCCAGGAGGGGATGGGAGGGAGGAAGAAAAGGAAAGATAAAAGGGTTAGGATGAAGGAAAGAGAAAAGCGAAAATGCGGAACAAGAAAGAAAACTGAATAAAAGAGATCGGAAAACGTGAACGACATAAAAAAAAAACAGAACGGGAAAGACACAAATCAGAACGACAAAAGCACACCGAACCAGACGGGTGGAAATGTGAACCAAATAAACGATCCAGGAGAGATGAAACGTGTGCGGGGGCGAGGAAAATGAAATGATTGTACATGAAAAAGAGAGGAAAGGGAGGGGAAAGAAGCAAGGTAAGAACGAACGCGATGACAATACGCCCACGCGGCATATAAAGCCACGCCGGAGCGGGCGGCGGGACTCACAGTAGACGGTGAGAGTGACGGTGGTCTTGGTGCGCGTATTGAGGAACGAGTTCTGGGCCAGGCAGGTGTAGTACCCCGTGTGCCCGCGCAGGATCTTGCTGATGGTGAACTGCTGCCCGGAGAACACCTGGGAGTTGTTGTAGAACCAGATGTACTGGCTGGGTGGGTTGGAGGGCGCCTGGCAGAGCAGGGAGACCGTGTCGCGCTCCACTGCCGAGTAGCCCTGGTCCGTCACCGCGTATGGAGTGATGTTAATCACTGGCTCGTCCGGGCCGTCTGTGGAAGCAAACACAGAGCGTGCACCGCGAGGGGCACCACAGTGTAAACTGAGCTCCACGGGAACGACCTGCAGCAGGGCGGCCGCAGGATTAGAATGAACTGCTTGACCATTGCTACTGTCTGTCTGTCTGTCTGTAGGCAAGGTATTTTATTTTTAATATAAGGTATTATATCTCGTTAGTCACACATTTTTTTTTTAATTTAAGATATATACCGGTAGATAGGAAACTTAACATGGTATATGTGTGCACACAGTGACTGAAGGGGGTATGGAAGTGTAACTAGATAGAAATAAAACCTAGAAATTCCGCTCAGTGTTTAAGCACGATTGAAACCCATGCTGTGGTCCAGATGTACTGTGCAGTGTTCAGACTGTGCTGTGTTCATGCCAGGCTGTGCTGTGTTCACGCAGTGCTGTGTTCACATGGTGGTCGGCTGTGTTCGTGCTCGGCTGTGTTCATGCTGTGCTGTGTTCAGAGTGCTGTGTTCATGCAGTGCTGTGTTCAGACTGTGCTGTGTTCATGCCAGGCTGTGCTGTGTTCACGCAGTGCTGTGTTCACATGGTGGTCGGCTGTGTTCGTGCTCGGCTGTGTTCATGCTGTGCTGTGTTCAGAGTGCTGTGTTCATGCAGTGCTGTGTTCAAACTGTGCTGTGTTCACACTGTGCTGTGTTCGGCTGTGTTCGTGCTCGGCTGTGTTCACGCAGTGCTGTGCTGTGCTCATGCAGTGCTGTGCTGTGTTCATGCAGTGCTGTGTTCAGGCAGTGCTGTGTTCGTGCTGTGCTGTGTTCGTGCTGTGCTGTGCTGTGCTGTGCTGTCTTCATGCAGTGCTGTGTTCATGCTGTGCTGTGCTGTGTTGTGTTCGTGCTGTGCTGTGTTCATGCAGTGCTGTGCTGTGTTCATGCAGTGCTGTGTTCAGGCAGTGCTGTGTTCATGCTGTGCTGTGTTCATGCTGTGCTGTGTTCAGGCAGTGCTGTGTTGTGTTTGTGATGAGCTTGCTGTGTTCAGGCAGTGCTGTGTTCGTGCTGTGCTGTGTTGTGTTCGTGATGAGCTTGCTGTCTTCATGCTGTGCTGTGTTCATGCTGTGCTGTGCTGTGTTGTGTTCATGCAGTGCTGTGTTCGGATGCACTCACAGATGATGTCCAGCCAGACCGTGTCGCTGCGCTCCTGGTTCACCTCGTTGCTGGCCAGGCAGTAGTACCAGCCCGTCTGGTTGCGATTGACCACGGTGAGGTTCATCAGGCTGCTGTTGGACTCGCTGACCTGGACCGACACCCCGTCCCGGCCCTGCCGCTCCCACACGAAGTTTATCGGCCCGGTCCCGTTCTCTACTGCACACACCATCCACAAAGGGGCGTTCTCCACCGGCGACGACTCACTCAACTGGATGAAGGGCTTTGATATGGGCACTGCGAGGGGGAGGCAACGACACACAGTGGTCAAGGACAGCGGCCAAAGACAGCGTCACAAAAGGGTTAAGGTCAGCGGCCTGAATTTTCCAATTATGAAGTCGTGCTGAAAAAGCCCCTTCGTTTAAGTTAAATAGACCACTTTAAGGGACAGCGGCTCGTCGTTACAGCACAGTGGCTTGTGTCGAGGTCAGCACCGGGCAGTAGTTCTAGAAATATAATTAAGAAGAGCAGGGCTACTTACTCACTTACCCAGCACAAGCAGGTCTATGTAGAAGTAGGTGAGCTTGGTTTCTGTGCTGGTCTCGTGCAGTGCCTGGCAGGTGTACAGTCCCTCCGCAGACTGCTTCAGGTTGTCGAAGACCAGAGAGGCGCTGTCGCTGATCACGCTCAGGTCTCCCAGGCTGCTGGCCAGCTTCTGCAGCTTGGGGCCCTGCCCGTAGTTATAGACCACCGCCTTGATGCTCTCCGTGCCCGGCTTGGTGAACCCCCAGATGAAGATGTTGGGCAGCGTCTGCCCACACTCCAGCATCACCGACCGGCCCACGATGCCCTTGGTTTGGATGTGCCTGTACTGAACCTCCCCTGGGTCTAGGATCATAAGACCTGTGGGGAACACGAAGACCAAGCTACCTTTGAAAATACCGACAATGGCAATGCAGTGCAGATACTGTGCAGTGGAGATATTGTGCAGTGCAGATACTGTGCAGTGCAGATACTGTGCAGTGGAGATATTGTGCAGTGCAGATACTGTGCAGTGGAGATACTGTGCAGTGGAGATACTGTGCAGTGCAGATACTGTGCAGTGGAGATACTGTGCAGTGCAGATATTGTGCAGTGCAGATACTGTGCAGTGGAGATACTGTGCAGTGCAGATACTGTGCAGTGGAGATACTGTGTAGTGGAGATACTGTGCAGTGGAGATACGGTGCAGTGGAGATACTGTGCAGTGGAGATACTGTGCAGTGGAGATACTGTGCAGTGGAGATACTGTGCAGTGGAGATACGGTGCAGTGGAGATACTGTGCAGTGGAGATACTGTGCAGTGCAGATACTGTGCAGTGGAGATACTGTGCAGTGCAGATACTGTGCAGTGCAGATACTGTGCAGTGGAGATACTGTGCAGTGCAGATACTGTGCAGTGGAGATACTGTGCAGTGGAGATACTGTGCAGTGCAGATACTGTGCAGTGCAGATACTGTGCAGTGGAGATACTGTGCAGTGGAGATACTGTGCAGTGCAGATACTGTGCAGTGCAGATACTGTGCAGTGGAGATACTGTGCAGTGGAGATACTGTGCAGTGCAGATACTGTGCAGTGCAGATACTGTGCAGTGGAGATACTGTGCAGTGGAGATACGGTGCAGTGGAGATACTGTGCAGTGCAGATACTGTGCAGTGCAGATACTGTGCAGTGGAGATACTGTGCAGTGCAGATACTGTGCAGTGCAGATACTGTGCAGTGGAGATACTGTGCAGTGGAGATACGGTGCAGTGCAGATACTGTGCAGTGGAGATACTGTGCAGTGGAGATACGATGCAGTGGAGAATGGAGAGGCTAGACACAAACCATTACCCATCTCTATAGTCCAGAGGCCAGACCGGGTCTTATGCTGATGTCAGTATTATTAACTCAGCAGCCACTAGGAGGAGATTCATTGCATTCTCCTCCTGCTTCATCACAGCGTGTCCTTGAGCAGAAACCCAAGAGCACATCCACCTGGGTTCAGGAGGGAGTTTCACTGCTGCGCCCCACAACTCGGACCGACGTCACAGAACCACGTGCCTCTCCAGCCAGCATACATGCTACAGCTTATAAAGAACACCGGCTTTCAATTACCCCTTTCAACCACAGGGGGCAGGATTCTGTCTCTGTTGATTTGCCACTCTTACGGCCCATTAAACCGAATGGAGAGGCAAGGGCTGGACGTGAACCACTAGCCTCAATCCCTCCAGTGACAATGCAGCATCCCTACATGATACCACCGTGGAAATATCTCTAAATCTAGAGAGGATACATGATGACTAAACAGTATATATATATAAACCCATCCAAACTGCTGGCAGTCCATTGCAGTACTCTGTTGCAGTGCTGCTACAGTATTAATATTATTATTATTACTATTATTTATTTCTTAGCAGACGCCCTTATCCAGGACAACTTACAATTGTTACAAGATATTACATTATTTTTTTCATACAATTACCCATTTACACAGTTGGGTTTTTACTGGAGCAATCTAGGTAAAGTACCTTGCTCAAGGGTACAGCAGTAGTGGCCCCCACCTGGGATTGAACCCACGACCTTCCGGTCAAGAGTCCAGAGCTCTAACCACTGCTCCACTGCTGCCCTATACAGTACCTGGGCACTGCCTGCGTTGCTCAATATCTGCTGCTCAAGCTCCTGGTCCTGCTTGTGTTGGCATTGCTGGTAAAGCTGCCGTCGGATCATGTTTCTTCTCGGTAGCGCGCTGGCATTGTGTGATACTTCTGTTATGAGGTCAGATCTCAGAAAGATAGACCAAGCAGCAGGGTCAGACTCGGTTCATAATGTATTAAGATATGGGGTCTGTTGAAGTGACCTAACCAGTAGCTGATGTGAATGCTGACGGCAATTAACTCCACAGTAACCCTGCTGGTGTTATTCCTGAAACGCACACAACAAAAACACCTGCCTTACACTCTTCACCCGCTCTCAGCTTGATTCAAGGCAGCCACTGAACACTTAGAAACATACATTAGAGCCTCCAGAACTTCAACACACATTAACACATACTTACAAGGTAAAAGTTAGAAGAAACAGCAGAGAACTGTTTTACCTGCACTAGACCATGCAAAGCCCTCGCTGGTTTACCTCTGCAGATTTGCAGATTTGTCATTTTGTAGTTTTCTACCCATGTTTTCTTTTAGTTTTTCTCTGCATTTAACATGGTTTTATTTGAATAGGCTTGACCTTACCTCTCCAGGCTTGTGCAGTGCCTACCTGCACTTTATCCTGCTTTCACTGTGCTCTGCTTTCACTGTGGTCAGCTTTTGTAAGGCTACTAAAGTGTAGTCTTTCAAAGCTGCTTAGAGGGTGTGAATGACTCACCCTGAGCGAGGCTGGGCAGGAGACAGCAGAAGATTGTCAACCAGAGAGCCCGGACCTCCGCTGATCCATCCCCCATTGCACCATGACACGCTGAAGATCCCAGGGCAAACAAGCAAAAACAACTTTCTGCTGGGCAAGAGAAAGAAAATCCCTCCTGAATTCCAGTCCCAATCCTTGATATCTGCCTGTCCGTCTGTCTCTGTCGGCTCTCCCAGATAATGAGGGAGGGAGGGAGGGAAGACCTGCTTCCAGAAATTCATCCGATTCGGGATTCATTATTCATCCTCCTCCTCCTCCTCCTCTGAGATGGGTGCTGGTATGTGCTTGGGTTTCAGGACGATCGCTCTCATCTATTATTGAGGAGCTGATGATAAACCCCGTCTCCATTTCACCCACACAGAGACTGAACCTCAAGCCTGTCCAAAACTGACCCGTCAGAGCTTCCAGAAACCACATGAGTGGAGAAAGAGGGAAGGCATGCGGCTCTCATATACTGCTGTCAAACAATCTACAAGTATAATGGAAGTACAGCATGTCCATAGACTGAACTGCACATGCACGCTTGCACTGTGTGTATGTATACTAGTTGTTTCATGTGTATAAGCTGAATTCCATTGCAATCGTTTGAGAAGCTGAGACGCTGAAATGTTTATGACTGTGAGTGTTTGACGCTACGTTTAGTATTTTATAATGCAGTCAAAAATCTGGTTAACCTAACCATTTCATATGTATATCTATATGCAAAACACAGCACGGAGGTGTGCTTTGTGCTGCTGTGCTCAGTTGAAGGGTACACCTTGAACCCCAAGATTAACAAGTGTTCCGTTTATCTAGGTGTCTGCGTGTTTACTCACAGAATAAACATCTGTGCAAGCCTCCCATGTGTGCACTCTGTTTGCATTGCATAAAAAATAACAATTCCAATTAGCTTTGACCTCGCTTGCATTTTGTGAGGGTTTACAGTGGAGAGGCTGGAAGCTTGTCAGAGACATGAAAGGATGAAAACGTGATCCCTCTGGAATGGAGTGCCAAGAAATGTGGAAGAAAGCTGTCTGGCAAGTGATGCCTTTTCTGTGTATCCCCAAAAAGGGTCTTATAGAACCAAGCAATACATCTAATGCAAAACAGTAGATGCAGTGAGGTATAGAGGGGTACAGATTGAGGGAGAGTCGGGGGCTCTGTTACAGTATAGAGGGGTACAGATTGAGGGGGAGTCGGGGGCTCTGTTACAGTATAGAGGGGTACAGATTGGACTCTTGACCGGAGGGTCGTGGGTTCAATCCCAGGTGGGGGACACTGCTGCTGTACCCTTGAGCAAGGTACTTTATCTAGATTGCTCCAGTAAAAACCCAACTGTATAAATGGGTAATTGTATGTAAAAATAATGTGATATCTTGTAACAATTGTAAGTCGCCCTGGATAAGGGCGTCGGCTAAGAAATACAGATTGAGGGAGAGTTGGGGACTCTTCACTGTTACAGTATAGAAAGCTGGCAGTCATAAAGTCGTGCAAATGGTTAAGGAGTCTTAAAATCTAAAATAAATGAAGACAAATATATTAAGGCTTCAAATGTCAAACCACACTGGCTTGTAATTAGAAGGAATAAAAGGCCCTGAAGTTGCAGTCATCTCTGAATTCTTTCGCAGTGAAACATAGCACTTATTTCTACTGCAGTTCCACATGTGAGGGAACTTTAAAGGGACAGATTGCATCTGCTGTGCAGGAGAGGAAAGCAGACGTGGAAAAAACGAAGAACGATAAATGAAACAGAACGAGATTGGAGGGTGATCTCTGCTTATCAGGTTGAGGTGCAGAGACCCACCTGGACTGTGACCTTCAACATCTACAAAGAGAATCAACAGCTCAGCGGTTAGACAAAGAAAGACAGAAAGCGCTGGGCTGCAGTGTGGAAGGCAGGGGGTTTGTGGAGCTCAGTGGTTAGATAAAGAAAGCGCTGGGCTGCAGTGTGGAAGGCAGTGGGGTTTGAGGAGCTCAGTGGTTAGATAAAGAAAGCGCTGGGCTGCAGTGTGGAAGGCAGGGGTTTGAGGAGCTCAGTGGTTAGATAAAGAACGCTGGGCTGCAGTGTGGAAGGCAGGGGTTTGAGGAGCTCAGTGGTTAGATAAAGAAAGCTGGGCTGCAGTGTGGAAGGCAGCGGGTTTGAGGAGCTCAGTGGTTAGATAAAGAAAGCTGGGCTGCAGTGTGGAAGGCAGGGGTTTGAGGAGCTCAGTGGTTAGATAAAGAAAGCGCTGGGCTGCAGTGTGGAAGGCAGGGGTTTGAGGAGCTCAGTGGTTAGATAAAGAAAGCTGGGCTGCAGTGTGGAAGGCAGGGGTTTGAGGAGCTCAGTGGTTAGATAAAGAAAGCTGGGCTGCAGTGTGGAAGGCAGGGGTTTGAGGAGCTCAGTGGTTAGATAAAGAAAGCGCTGGGCTGCAGTGTGGAAGGCAGGGGTTTGAGGAGCTCAGTGGTTAGATAAAGAAAGCGCTGGGCTGCAGTGTGGAAGGCAGGGGTTTGAGGAGCTCAGTGGTTAGATAAAGAAAGCGCTGGGCTGCAGTGTGGAAGGCAGGGGTTTGAGGAGCTCAGTGGTTAGATAAAGAAAGCCTGGGCTGCAGTGTGGAAGGCAGGGGTTTGAGGAGCTCAGTGGTTAGATAAAGAAAGCTGGGCTGCAGTGTGGAAGGCAGCGGGTTTGAGGAGCTCAGTGGTTAGATAAAGAAACGCTGGGCTGCAGTGTGGAAGGCAGGGGTTTGAGGAGCTCAGTGGTTAGATAAAGAAAGCGCTGGGCTGCAGTGTGGAAGGCAGGGGTTTGAGGAGCTCAGTGGTTAGATAAAGAAAGCTGGGCTGCAGTGTGGAAGGCAGGGGTTTGAGGAGCTCAGTGGTTAGATAAAGAAAGCGCTGGGCTGCAGTGTGGAAGGCAGGGGTTTGAGGAGCTCAGTGGTTAGATAAAGAAACGCTGGGCTGCAGTGTGGAAGGCAGGGGTTTGAGGAGCTCAGTGGTTAGATAAAGAAAGCGCTGGGCTGCAGTGTGGAAGGCAGGGGTTTGAGGAGCTCAGTGGTTAGATAAAGAAAGCGCTGGGCTGCAGTGTGGAAGGCAGTGGGTTTGAGGAGCTCAGTGGTTAGATAAAGAAAGCGCTGGGCTGCAGTGTGGAAGGCAGTGGGTTTGAGGAGCTCAGTGGTTAGATAAAGAAAGCTGGGCTGCAGTGTGGAAGGCAGGGGTTTGAGGAGCTCAGTGGTTAGATAAAGAAAGCTGGGCTGCAGTGTGGAAGGCAGTGGGTTTGAGGAGCTCAGTGGTTAGATAAAGAAAGCGCTGGGCTGCAGTGTGGAAGGCAGTGGGTTTGAGGAGCTCAGTGGTTAGATAAAGAAAGCGCTGGGCTGCAGTGTGGAAGGCAGGGGGTTTGAGGAGCTCAGTGGTTAGATAAAGAAAGCGCTGGGCTGCAGTGTGGAAGGCAGGGGGTTTGAGGAGCTCAGTGGTTAGATAAAGAAAGTGCTGGGCTGCAGTGGGTTTGAGTAGTTCATTAGACAGAGAAAGTAAGAACTGGAAGAAGCCATTAAAATATTGTTTCTGAGTAATTTCCTGCAGGATGCAGCTTGTTAAAATTATCCTCTGTACAAAAAAACAGAAAAAAAAATAATCACCTGTCTCTCTTTGCACTGCGATGCTCGCTGCAGTACTGGAGGTGTCACGGTCTCATGCAGCTGTGTGCACTCAGCCCAAATCTACCCAGAGATGACCTCTTACTCAGCACGCTGCCAAGGGGACCACACACAGCGGGGAGAGAGGAAAAACACTTAGCGAGCTGCAGAGGCTTCCTTTCCATCAGCACACCTCCTCTTCCCCTGGCCAGGGAATCCACTTTATAGCCGGACCCTCACAGCCAAGCTCCCCAAACCCTCCTGTCTACTCTGCTGCAGCGAGGTCCTGCTGCTGCTAGCCTGGCAGGTGACTCTCCACAGCTCAACCCAGGATATACACTACTGGCTTTTGAACCAAAGGGAGTGAGGGAGGCAGTGTGGGCTAGTGATTAGAGCTGAGGGACTGGGAGGGAGGGAGGCAGTGTGGGCTAGTGATTAGAGCTGAGGGACTGGGAGGGAGGCAGTGTGGTCTAGTGGTTAAAGCTGAGGGACTGGGAGGAAGGCAGTGTGGTCTAGTGGTTAGAGCTGAGGGACTGGGATGGAGGGAGGCACTGTGCTTTAAGCTGAGGGAGGCTGAGTGAGTTGTTAGCAACGCTGAATGAGTCATAGCTGTCAACACCGAATGAAATCTCAGACATTTATTAATGGGAGAGTAAATTGTCCTGAATCGTCCAATGCATCTCCCTAAATAATTCACAGGTTGAATAATTGTGGGCGATCGTGTTTCTCACCCTGGAGATGCGCGGTACATTCAGAGAGATGCTGTTTGAAAGGAAATCGCAGGGCTCTATAATAAATGAGATTCTCACATTACAGTTTAAATAGCAGGAAAGAGACAGGCAGGGAGCGCTCCACTGCCAAAGCAAACACTCACACTGAGCGCTCAATAGCAGCGGCACTGTGCATAGATTCACTCTGCAAACTCTACTGGATCAGTCCACTGTGCAACACCAGCAGTGTGTACTGGATCACACTGTGCAACACCAGCAGTGTGTACTGGATCAGTCCACTGTGCAACACCAGCAGTGTGTACTGGATCACACTGTGCAACACCAGCAGTGTGTACTGGATCACACTGTGCAACACCAGCAGTGTGTACTGGATCACACTGTGCAACACCAGCAGTGTGTACTGGATCACACTGTGCAACACCAGCAGTGTGTACTGGATCACACTGTGCAACACCAGCAGTGTGTACTGGATCACACTGCAACACCAGCAGTGTGATGACACTGTGCACACACAGTGTGTACTGGATCACACTGCAACACCAGCAGTGTGTACTGGATCACACTGTGCAACACCAGCAGTGTGTACTGGATCACACTGTGCAACACCAGCAGTGTGTACTGGATCACACTGCAACACCAGCAGTGTGTACTGGATCACACTGTGCAACACCAGCAGTGTGTACTGGATCACACTGTGCAACACCAGCAGTGTGTACTGGATCACACTGTGCAACACCAGCAGTGTGTACTGGATCACACTGTGCAACACCAGCAGTGTGTACTGGATCAGTCCACTGTGCAACACCAGCAGTGAGTACTGGATCACACTGTGCAACACCAGCAGTGTGTACTGGTTCAGACCACTGTGATGCCTGTGCCAAAATATGAAAATGTTTCCACTGTGGTGCACATGATAGCAATGCAGATAGACAGGGGCACTGCAATAGCAATGCAGACAGACAGGGGCACTGCAATAGCAATGCAGACAGACAGGGGCACTGCAATAGCAATGCAGACAGACAGGGGCACTGCAATAGCAATGCAGACAGACAGGGGCACTGCAATAGCAATGCAGACAGACAGGGGCACTGCAATAGCAATGCAGACAGACAGGGGCACTGCAATAGCAATGCAGACAGACAGGGGCACTGCAATAGCAATGCAGACAGACAGGGGCACTGCAATAGCAATGCAGACAGACAGGGGCACTGCAATAGCAATGCAGACAGACAGGGGCACTGCAATAGCAATGCAGACAGACAGGGGCACTGCGATAGCAATGCAGACAGACAGGGGCACTGCGATAGCAATGCAGACAGACAGGGGCACTGCGATAGCAATGCAGACAGACAGGGGCACTGCGATAGCAATGCAGACAGACAGGGGCACTGCGATAGCAATGCAGACAGACGGGCACTGCAATAGCAATGCAGACAGACAGGGGCACTGCAATAGCAATGCAGACAGACAGGGGCACTGCGATAGCAGTGCAGACAGACAGGGGCACTGCGATAGCAATGCAGACAGACAGGGGCACTGTGTTAAAGGCTGGTGTGTCTCTGGCCTCTTTGCCTCTGTATTAAAGGCTGCCGTGTCTGTGATCTCAGGTCGGCTGTTTGTCTGGGTGCTGGTGCCAGTAGGACAGGAAGACTGAGATCGTCAGTCTGGATCTCACTCTTTCATGTGCTGGCTTCACACAGCTGAGAGATTAAGAGCAGGGAGGCCTTGAACAAGCATGTGGAACAGTTTGTGCTTTTAATCTAGCGTGCAGCGTTTATATACTGGGCACTTACGGAGCAGGGCACCAGGGACAAGAATCTTTAGGAGTAAGGATTTTCAAAAATGAGAACAAATGATAGTAAAAATAAATGAATTAATTACACTGTCTTGTTTGTGTACTTTCCCCAGAAAGTTAGTTTCAGCTGCAGGCATCCTAACACAGCATATAAATCTGTCTGTCGTTAACCCACTAAAATTGTTCAAATTAACTCATTTTGGTCCCCCATTTCACTACATACACTCTCTCACTCCCCCCTCTCCTCCCCTCTCCTCTCCCCTGTCCTACCCCTCCTATCCTCTCTCTCCTGTACTACCCTCTCTCTCTCCCGCCTCCTGGTCCTGCTCCTGTCCTTGTGCTCTGCTGGTTGCAGTTTGTCTGCTCTGCTCCTGTCCTTGCGCTCTGCTGGTTGGTAATGCAGTTTTTCTGCTCTGCTCCTGTCCTTGCGCTCTGCTGGTTGCAGTTTTTCTGCTCTGCTCCTGTCCTTGCACTCTGCTGGTTGGTAATGCAGTTTTTCTGCTCTGCTCCTGTCCTTGCGCTCTGCTGGTTGCAGTTTGTCTGCTCTGGTCCTGGCCTTGCTCTCTGAATCACACACACTGTCCACACACACTCTGACACAGAGACACACTGACACAGAGACACACTGACAGATACACACTGTCTGCACACACACACACACAATGAGACACACAAATGCCTTTTTTACATCTTTAGGTAGCAGCATTCTATTCTATCTCAGAGGCTTCAGAGCAGACAGCTGGTTCACTGAATGCAGCCTGGCAGTTCCTTGATAGATAACATCGACGTTGCAAAGTCAGGATGCTGTGTTTAATAGTACAGTACAGGTTTCTGTAATAAGAAGTCTCATTATTAGTTGTAGTACCATGATGACTCATGGGTAAGCACACTTCAGCACCAATATGAGGAAGCAGGAAACACGCTGGCACATGCATACAAAAAACACAATGTTTGAATTGTGCAGCGTGACGCCAGAACAGTAATCTGAAGGCCTGTTTAAACTGGTCGGAGTGCAGCAGCTCGTTACCTTAACAGCCCTGCTTCCCGTTCCCTGTGAAAGGACAGCGGTGTGGTTTTCCAGATCACCATCTCAGATCATCATCACATCATTAAATATGCATCTCCACGGTTACGACGAGACAGTGAGATGGGCTGGAAGGCTGGTCCAAACTACTCGTCATGTTCCCCAACTGGAATGGGACCAGAGTGCGTAACCATGACAACATGAACGTCAGCTCCAACCACTAGACCACACTGCCTCCCTCCCTCCGTCCCAGTCCCTCAGCTCTAACCACTAGACCACACTGCCTCCCTCCCTCCCAGTCCCTCAGCTCTAACCACTAGACCACACTGCCTCCTTCCCTCCCTCCCAGTCCCTCAGCTCTAACCACTAGACCACACTGCCTCCCTCCCTCCCAGTCCCTCAGCTCTAACCACTAGACCACACTGCCTCCCTCCCTCCCAGTCCCTCAGCTCTAAACACTAGCCCACACTGCCTCCCCTCTCCCTCAGCCAGGATGGCATGGTTTGGGACGTCAGTTTGAATCCAGCTGGGGGTCGAGAGAGGCCCTTGAGGGATTAAGGTTTTGAAAAGTAAACTTGAACTGTCTCCATCTGGAATGGGTAAATAGCTTGTCTGAAAAAGAAAAAAAAAACGCGATATGAATTGCTCCTGGCAACTTGGATATGCAATGTGGGATTAATTATAATAATGGGGCTGTGTTCAGAGAAAAAAACAGACTGTACTGAGTACAGACACCAAGCCTAACACACACACACACGCACACGCACACGCACACACACTGTCACACAGACACACACACACACACACACACTGACCCACACACACACAAACAAATACATGCACACACACATTATTAAACGCCATACACGTGCAATCTGAACATTATAACAAACAAAACAAGCAGAGTTGTTTGTAAATTATTCTCCATCTTGTGCATCTGCATTGGGCTTTCTGTGTTTTTAAATTCTAACCATGAGACAGACGCTGCCTCCCTCCTTCACTCCCAGTCCCTCAGCTCTCACCACTAGCCCACACTGCCTCCCTCCTTCACTCCCAGTCCCTCAGCTCTCACCACTAGCCCACACTGCCTCCCTCCTTCACTCCCAGTCCCTCAGCTCTCACCACTAGCCCACACTGCCTCCCTCCTTCACTCCCAGTCTCTCAGCTCTCACCATTGGCCCACACTGCCTCCCTCCTAGCCCTTCATTATAGCCCAGTCCTCATCTCTAATATCTAAGGCAGTCTGTCTCCCTGGTCGTGTTGGGTTGGAGTGCTGACTGCTGTTTCATTGAAAACGCTCGAGCCAGACTGAATTAGCTCAATGGTGATGGAGATGTCGGTACTTCAGTTATTTTTGCCGAAAAACAAATTTGTTGAAGAGACAGACAGCGGGGTTGTGCTGCCCCCTCAGTGCGCCCGTGCGGTCAGGGTTTGTGGGTTTGTGGTTCAAACGGCTGGCCTGCTTATTAATTGAGCGGCACTCTGGGTAACCCGTTCACTAAGCAATCCTGTAATCTGGGATGCTGATTGGTCGGTCCCTCCAACATCTGGACAGCAGCTTGGCCAGATGCATTCTGGGTGAGCCTGGGGTGAGCAAATGAAGAACAACAGAGAGAGGGGGGCGAGGGGGGGAGGGAAAGACTCATAAAAATGAAAATGAAAAACAGGCAGAGTGCTTGGGGAGAAGTGGATAGCAAGAGCAATGCAAGAAGTGGAGCACAGGGACAAAGTGGAACAGCAACCGGAGGAGAGGGAGCACGTCAGACTGTAACCAGCCCTGCAACTCTTCAACCTGCAGACCCCAGAGCATGAGAAACACACACCTGCACCAGACACAGCATGATAAACACACACCTGCACCAGACAGCATGACAAACACACACCTGCACCAGACAGCATGATAAACACACACCTGCACCAGAGACAGCATGATAAACACACACCTGCACCAGACATCATGATAAACACACACCTGCACCAGACAGCATGATAAACACACACCTGCACCAGACAGCATGATAAACACACACCTGTACCAGAGATAGCATGATAAACACACACCTGCACCAGACAACATGATAAACACACACCTGCACCAGACAGCATGATAAACACACACCTGCACCAGACAGCATGATAAACACACACCTGCACCAGACAGCATGATAAACACACACCTGCACCAGACAGCATGATAAACACACACCTGCACCAGACAGCATGATAAACACACACCTGCACCAGACAGCATGATAAACACACACCTGCACCAGACAGCATGATAAACACACACCTGCACCAGACAGCATGATAAACACACACCTGCACCAGACAGCATGATAAACACACACCTGCACCAGACAGCATGATAAACACACACCTGCACCAGAGACAGCATGATAAACACACACCTGCACCAGACAGCATGATAAACACACACCTGCACCAGACAGCATGATAAACACACACCTGCACCAGAGACAGCATGATAAACACACACCTGCACCAGACAGCATGATAAACACACACCTGCACCAGACAGCATGATAAACACACACCTGCACCAGAGACAGCATGATAAACACACACCTGCACCAGACAGCATGATAAACACACACCTGCACCAGACAGCATGATAAACACACACCTGCACCAGACAGCATGATAAACACACACCTGCACCAGACAGCATGATAAACACACACCTGCACCAGAGACAGCATGATAAACACACACCTGCACCAGACAGCATGATAAACACACACCTGCACCAGACAGCATGATAAACACACACCTGCACCAGACAGCATGATAAACACACACCTGCACCAGACAGCATGATAAACACACACCTGTACCAGAGACAGCATGATAAACACACACCTGCACCAGACAGCATGATAAACACACACCTGCACCAGAGACAGCATGATAAACACACACCTGCACCAGACAGCATGATAAACACACACCTGCACCAGACAGCATGATAAACACACACCTGCACCAGACAGCATGATAAACACACACCTGCACCAGACAGCATGATAAACACACACCTGCACCAGACAGCATGATAAACACACACCTGCACCAGACAGCATGATAAACACACACCTGCACCAGACAGCATGATAAACACACACCTGCACCAGACAGCATGATAAACACACACCTGCACCAGACAGCATGATAAACACACACCTGCACCAGACAGCATGATAAACACACACCTGCACCAGACAGCATGATAAACACACACCTGCACCAGACAGCATGATAAACACACACCTGCACCAGACAGCATGATAAACACACACCTGCACCAGACAGCATGATAAACACACACCTGCACCAGACAGCATGATAAACACACACCTGCACCAGACAGCATGATAAACACACACCTGCACCAGACAGCATGATAAACACACACCTGCACCAGACAGCATGATAAACACACACCTGCACCAGACAGCATGATAAACACACACCTGCACCAGACAGCATGATAAACACACACCTGCACCAGACAGCATGATAAACACACACCTGCACCAGACAGCATGATAAACACACACCTGCACCAGACAGCATGATAAACACACACCTGCACCAGACAGCATGATAAACACACACCTGCACCAGACAGCATGATAAACACACACCTGCACCAGACAGCATGATAAACACACACCTGCACCAGACAGCATGATAAACACACACCTGCACCAGACAGCATGATAAACACACACCTGCACCAGACAGCATGATAAACACACACCTGCACCAGACAGCATGATAAACACACACCTGCACCAGACAGCATGATAAACACACACCTGCACCAGACAGCATGATAAACACACACCTGCACCAGACAGCATGATAAACACACACCTGCACCAGACAGCATGATAAACACACACCTGCACCAGAGACAGCATGATAAACACACACCTGCACCAGACATCATGATAAACACACACCTGCACCAGAGACAGCATGATAAACACACACCTGCACCAGACAGCATGATAAACACACACCTGCACCAGAGACAGCATGATAAACACACACCTGCACCAGACAGCATGATAAACACACACCTGCACCAGACAGCATGATAAACACACACCTGCACCAGACAGCATGATAAACACACACCTGCACCAGAGACAGCATGATAAACACACACCTGCACCAGACATCATGATAAACACACACCTGTACCAGAGACAGCATGATAAACACACACCTGCACCAGACATCATGATAAACACACACCTGCACCAGAGACAGCATGATAAACACACACCTGCACCAGACATCATGATAAACACATGACCTGCGAAACACATTAAACCTGTATTTGATTGATTTTTTCATGTTTTTCCTAGTAGGTAACATATAGGAGGGAAAGTGAGACTTACGAATGGATTCCCGTTTGGATTGATTTACCGGAATGACGTCGTGGTCGGTTGTCTGGGTATCTCAATCGTTACCACTAGCTAGCTGGATACAAGGCTGAGGACACAGCTGCATGGGTGGGGCCCCCACTCCATTCAGATGAGGGGGGTACTGCTGTGCATGAAGTGAAAGCTCTGCTTCACAGCACGTACACTGTTACATTCCCTGCGGTGCCTCAGTTATATATATCATTCCCCCCCACAGTGTTCCCAGCGACAGTAGAATGAAGAATGGAGGAGATTTCTCCGGGGGTCACAGCTGTTTTTGATGCCTTTCCTGCTCTCCTTTGGGCCCCCTGGATGTCAGCTTGATTAACTCTATCACAGCAAAGCCCCCCTAGGGCTCTGCACAGCAACACATGTCCTTCTGCATGTCTCCACACAGCCCTGCCCGCTCACCTGACAGCCATTACTGCCAGCGGTGGCAGGTGCCATGCAGCATTAAATCAACGCAGGCACGCACTGCCCCCTCTGAGCTGCCTTCCAGGGGCCGGGGCCGGGGCCAGGCGGGGGCATGTGGGGCCACAAACAGGACGGGGCGTTAAATCTGGAAACCTCTGTTTTCACTGAAGAAAGATACTGTGTGTTGCTCATTTAGCCTTGCAGCTTTCTGTGTGTGAGTCTCTGGCCCTGACATCACCATCTGGGCTGGGAGGCTACTGCGTCACAAGCCCTGTTATTAATCACATATATATATATATATATATATATATATATATATATATATATATATATATATATATATATATATATAATTGATGTATATGGATGAAGGCGCTGCTTTTTCCATCCAGCTGAAGAGGGACTTGTAGTCCGAAACGTCCTGATTATAATAGATTTCTTATCAGTTATTCACATGTTTATGTACCGTCATGAACTCGTTTTGATTTTCCTCCTTTTGGTGCACAGCCGTTTCCCTGTATCAGTTATTTATATATCCGGATATACCATCTTCAGAATGTAAACCGGTCTGTCAGCATTATCATATTACTGATTAATCGCATCCCCATTGGAACCTCTTACCAGCGACTACACTGATAATGTCGCTGAGAGTGTAGATCTGTCCTCACAATGTCATTGTCACAAAGCACTGGAGTCTAAACCACGGCATGCTCCCTATAAACAGACTACATCAGCTTTTCAGCTCGATTTTATTTCGCTTTAAAGACTTCATATGTGTTCGATGGCTGCATCTATCTAGTAGAGAATGTATTTGCATGACAGCAGCCAGAGATACACTCCTATGCACACTTGCAAACACACAGCTCAGTGCACAGGACGCTGTACTATTGAATAATGTATGAGACCTATTTGATCGTAAATCTAAACGTGACTAAACGGCAGTGGGACACTGCAGAGTTTTGGTCTCCAGCCGTTTTTAATCTTGCGAAGCCTGTTAATAAGAACATTGCTGCCACCGTGTGGCCAGATTGAGTAACAACATGTTTCGCGTTGCAGAGACTCCAGGACACGTTCAAAGCGGCGCGCAGGCGATGTTCTTGTGATTCAGGGAAACCCAAACCGACACGCAATTTAAACATTGGTTTGTCTTTTATTTTCTGTAAAAGTAATAGGTTTTTTTTTTTGTCTGTTGTGATTTTAAATAAACAGGCGGTTGTTTTCTTTTTGGCAAAAGGTTAAAAATGCCCCCCCCCAAAAAAGCCAGGGGCTAGAGAGCGACTGCAGAAAGTGCTTTTGTATGACCAGCTTTCAGTGAAGCCTTCCCCCAGCAGCTTGCACTCGAGATGGGACGAGTTCTTTCACCTGCCATTACAATCACCAACCGCTAGAGGGAGCCATTGCATAACTTTTTATTTGTGATTCACATTTTCTTTCATTTGATTGATCACAGATTGCCACTTTGTGGCTAACTATTGGCTTAATCAGAAAAGGTAATACTATATTTCAATTATCGAGGTTGTTCAGTTAAAATCAGGCTCTTCTTACAGTGCAGTAAAACTACAATTCAAGACCCTCGGGTTTGTGATTCATTGATGGCTTATCTGATCATATTAAAAATCTGTACAGCTCAAAACTCAAATGTTTCACCTGGATATTCCCACTGAGGTGACAGCAAACGCAGTCTTCAGCACCAGCTCTTTTCTATCAGCGGAAAGGTGCAGTGTGGTTCTTGGAGTGGCTGCAGTTCACATGAAGAACGCCAGGGCGGCGCTAACGAGCCACACCAAGAGGCAGGTGTGCAGCGGAGGGCACCCTGATGTCAGCTGCCCCCCAAACTGATTCAGGAGCTGCAGGGCCACCCCATTCGTCCAGCCGAACCCCAGCTAGAGAACAGAGAGCCAGTCAGAGACAGGAACCCAAACAGGACAGCCAATCAGAGACAGGAACACAATCCACCAATGAGAAGGGACGGCAGGTACAGGGTTATACCGCCTGGTTTCATGTTGGGTTCATTCTCGTCTCTTTATCAGAGATTAATGTCCACAGAGTTTAACAGCACTTCACACTGACAAGCTGAATTAAAACACACACACTGACACACACACACGCACACAGACACACACTGACACACGCACACGCACGCACACACACACACACACACACACACACACACACACACACACACACACACACACACACACACACACACACACACACACACACACTATCACACACACACACTGACACACACGCACACACACACACTCACAGACACACACACTGACACACACGCACACGCACTGACACACACACACACGCGCACACACACTAACACACACACACGCACGCACACACGCACACACTAACAGACACACACGCCCACGCACACACACACACACACACGCACGCATATGCACGCACACACACACACGCACGCACACACGCACGCACACACACACGCACGCGCGCACGCACATGCCCACACACACACACACTGATGCACACACACACTGATGCACACACACACTCACACACTAACAAGACTTGCTTTGATCACTGTGACCTGACAACTGATCTTCACTGCAACTCATGAGACAGCAGCACTTCCACACTGGCAGGAGTAACACAGCCTCTCACCTGAACATCATACTCTCCCCCTCCTCCTGGCTTCCCGTCTCCATTCACATCGTACTGGGGAGAGAACGGAGGGGAGAACAGGGAGGAGGAGGGGAGAGAACAGAGGGGAGAACAGGGAGGAGGAGGAGGAGGAGGGGAGAGAACAGGGAGGAGGAGGAGAAGAGGAGAGAACAGGGAGGAGGAGGAGGAGGGAGGAGAGAAGAGGAGAGAAAAGGGAGGAGGAGGAGGAGGGGAGAGAGAGGAGGAGAGAACAGGGAGGAGGAGGAGGAGGAGAGAGGAGGAGGGGGAGGGGAGAGGAGAGTCACATTCATGATTCAACTCCAACACATTTTACTTTTCCTGAAACACATAGTGGAGGTCAATTGTTCTGTAACAATGTGCTTTTTTTCTCATAGTTTCTTCTTTATGAATCATCCAGTAGAAAAAACATGCATGTGACGTTACATAATCCATTTAGCACCGCCCACACCAGCCTCGAGCCAGGACGACGTCAGCCACAGCATTAGTCTGGGGTTGGAGCTGCACATTTCTGGTGTATGTTAATAGGTGGGTGTCAGTCCTTGTATTAAGTGTTGAGTAGCAGTGACTTGAAGCTGAGTCACCAGGACCTGCGCAGACACACACCGCCTCCTTAAAGAACACACGCAAGAGAGCCGACGAGGAGAAGCAGCCGACTCACAGCCTGCGGACACACCTACAGACGGGGCTGAGGTTACAACACTGTTGAGAGCAGGCAGGACGGGTTTACTGCACACAGCACTGCCTCTTCAGCAGTCCCCTTCTTCAGTGAAAGATGCAACAGTGGAAACTATGAGGCCAGAGCAGTGTCTAACACGGGAGAGAAAGGCTGATACATATATAATGCTTTTTGAAGAATCAAGCATGTGTGTTTTCTGTTTAATACACTGTGCAGTGCAGAGCGGCTCCTATCTCAAGCACCAGCAGCTTTCGCTCTGTGATAGGAGACAGAAGCAGCCTGATGTGCAGAGCGCCTTTCATCTCAAATAAAGCAAAGATCTGCCGATGAGCTGCTGATGAACCTCCAACGCTGTCCCGACCCGCTTACCTTTTCAAACATGGCTTTGTCTCGCTGGTAAGCCGCCCAGTTGGTTCGGATCCATTTCTGCGCGAGGTCAAAGGTCACCTGCTCTGCTTTCTCCGAGCTCAGCTTCATCAGCCCTGTCAGTCAGGCAGGCAGGCAGGCAGGGGTTCAAATCACCACACTGTAGTTACAACTGGATAACACATGTCTCAGTGTGTACTAATCAATATTCAATACAACTACTACCACTAATTATAATAGCTTTCATTAAAGGGTCCATGTGGGTACATGGCTTCCCATGTACCCTCATGGACATCTCAGAACTACATTTCCCATCATCCTCCTGCTCACATATGTAACTGAGATGGATTTATCAGTGAGCAGGAGGATGATGGGAAACGTAGTTCTGAAAACAACACACACCTTACATAAAGAGTTGCAGCAACACATGGGAACATGAAACACAATCAAATCAAAAGGTCCACATGTTCCCTGTAAGGGTTTGTTTAATAACAGGACGTTTAGTATTTATGAACCTGTTAGACTGACATCTCAAGACAGTCTCTATTTATTTCTGTATTTATTTACAGCACAAAGCAGTCACCCCTTTTTCATGCCGTTCAGAAGCTGGTATTTTGCGATACAACACCGCGATGTACTGGAGTAAAACGGTTCCAGCACAGATCCGTGTTCCCGGCCCTACCTTCGATGATCATGAGCTGCAGGGGGGGCCAGGCGTTGGGGTAGTCCCACTGCTCTCCGCTCTCCATCTGGGACGTGGGGACGCCATTGCGGTACCCCAGCATCCCGCTGTCCTGGGACAGACACAGAGGGACAAGGGGACAGTCAGACAGGGGACATTGTTTCAGTAGAGGACAGACAGGGAGACTATTTTCTAACCCTGCATCACTGATACACTGACCTGCAGGTACCGGAGCGCTCTCTCTCTCCCCCGCGCTGGGCTCTGAGAAGCACCGAGCCCACGCTGATACACTGACCTGCAGGTACCGGAGCGCTCTCTCTCCCCCACGCTGGGCTCTGAGAAGCACCGAGCCCACGCTGATACACTGACCTGCAGGTACCGGAGCGCTCTCTCTCCCCCACGCTGGGCTCTGAGAAGCACCGAGCCCACGCTGATACACTGACCTGCAGGTACCGGAGCGCTCTCTCTCCCCCGCGCTGGGCTCTGAGAAGCACCGAGCCCACGCTGATACACTGACCTGCAGGTACCGGGCGCTCTCTCCCCAGCTGGGCTCTGAGAAGCACCGAGCCCACGCTGATACACTGACCTGCAGGTACCGGGCTCTCTCTCCCCAGCGCTGGGCTCTGAGAAGCACCGAGCCCACGCTGATACACTGACCTGCAGGTACCGGAGTGCTCTCTCTCCCCCACGCTGGGCTCTGAGAAGCACCGAGCCCACGCTGATACACTGACCTGCAGGTACCGGAGCGCTCTCTCTCCCCCCCGCGCTGGGCTCTGAGAAGCACCGAGCCCACGCTGATACACTGACCTGCAGGTACCGGAGCGCTCTCTCTCTCCCCCGCGCTGGGCTCTGAGAAGCACCGAGCCCACGCTGATACACTGACCTGCAGGTACCGGAGCGCTCTCTCTCCCCCCCGCGCTGGGCTCTGAGAAGCACCGAGCCCACGCTGATACACTGACCTGCAGGTACCGGAGCGCTCTCTCTCCCCCACGCTGGGCTCTGAGAAGCACCGAGCCCACGCTGATACACTGACCTGCAGGTACCGGAGCGCTCTCTCCCCCGCGCTGGGCTCTGAGAAGCACTGAGCCCACAGTGGAGCCAGGTTGGAGGGGTAGAAGGCCTGGTGAGAAGAGTTGGTTTGCAGGCTGTAGTCGAACCAGGCGCCCAGCGACTCGTCCCAGAATACGGCCCTCACTGCCTTCACTCGGTTCTTCAGCGCCAGCTCAAACTGCTCGGCCATCTCGAGGTTACCTGCAGAGACACCGGAGCAAAAGTGCAGTCAGTCTGGCACGGCACGGCACGGTCTCACTAATCATACTACCACGCTATGAAATGTTTCTTTATCCCCTTTCACTACAGAGTTACTACAGATTCTTATATAGTGCTCTGTGCAGAAAACTTGGATGGATGCAAAGCACAGAACTGCTTTCACTTGCACCCGAGCAGCCGGATTAGAAGCCAGGTCTCCAGAGATGAAAGGAAGGAGAGGCCAGCGAATCAGACTCTCACACCTCCCCCTGCCCCCCTCGCTACCCAGCGCGCGGTGGAAGGAGGCGATGGTCCTCTCGTTGCGGCAGAGCAGCTGTTGAGGTCGACGGGACGATGAGTCTCGTCCTGGTGTCCCGCAGCGTCCCCGGTTCTGTCCCTCGCTCGATGAACCAGCGGGATGAGAAATCCCAGCCTGACTCCGCCCCGACTGCAGCTCCGCCCACAGGGCCTGCTTCCCAGCTGGGAGAGATGGGAAACAGAAACACTGAGAGGGGAGAGTCAGCCAAATCAGGGGGCTTGGAACAGACACACTGAGGGAGGAAGTCAGCCAAATCAGGGGGCTTGGAACAGACACACTGAGAGAGGGAGTCAGCCAATCAGGGGGCTTGGAACAGACACACTGAGAGAGGGAGTCAGCCAATCAGGGGGCTTGGAACAGACACACTGAGAGAGGGAGTCAGCCAATCAGGGGGCTTGGAACAGACACACTGAGAGAGGGAGTCAGCCAATCAGGGGGCTTGGAACAGACACACTGAGAGAGGGAGTCAGCCAATCAGGGGGCTTGGAACAGACACACTGAGGGAGGGAGTCAGCCAATCAGGGGGCTTGGAACAGACACACTGAGAGAGGGAGTCAGCCAATCAGGGGGCTTGGAACAGACACACTGAGAGAGGGAGTCAGCCAAATCAGGGGGCTTGGAACAGACACACTGAGAGAGGGAGTCAGCCAATCAGGGGGCTTGGAACAGACACACTGAGAGGGAGTCAGCCAATCAGGGGCTTGGAACAGACACACTGAGAGAGGAGTCAGCCAATCAGGGGCTTGGAACAGACACACTGAGAGAGGAGAGCCAATCAGGGGCTTGGAACAGACACACTGAGAGAGGAGAGCCAATCAGGGGCTTGGAACAGACACACTGAGAGGGGAGAGCCAATCAGGGGCTTGGAACAGACACACTGAGAGAGGAGAGCCAATCAGGGGCTTGGAACAGACACAGAGCCAATCAGGGGCTTGGAACAGACACACTCAGAGGAGTCAGCCAATCAGGGGCTTGGAACAGACACAGAGCCAATCAGGAGGCTTGGAACAGACTGGGAGGGGAGAGTCAGCCAATGAGGGGGCTTGGAACAGACTGGGAGGGGAGCTGATTAGACAGGTAGTCCACCACAGCACTGGCAGGAAAGAGGGCTGCGTTACCTTCGGTCAAACCTTCAGCCAGCTCCCAGTCATCCGAGTACGATTCAGGTCTGGAAAAGCAGCACATTTCAGTCCCATTGCTTCAGACCAGTCACCCCAGTCTAATCCATCCCCTCAGTGCCACATATTATAATAATTTCATCAATACCCTCACAGGCTCCCCATTACTGACAGTACTCTGCACACAGGCTAGTGTCCTGTGGCTATTCTGCATGTTACAGAGCCCTGTGCTGTACCTGGGCTCCCCGGCCTGCACGCTGTACTGGTTCAGAGTGTGCAGGGTGCCCTGGATCTCAATGGACACGGAGCGGTTTCTCATCCAGAACAAGTACTCCTGCTCCAACAGGTCCACGGCACCTCTGAGGGGGGTGAGAGAGAGGAAGAGAGGGGGAGAGGATTTCTATTTCAAGAGTGTTCTCAGTGAGCAGGCTGACCTTACAGACCCTGGGATTAATAATGAAACAGTCTGGAAGTCTGGTACTGGAAAATAAAGAATAACGGGCGCAGACATGCCTACTATTGTAACAGATACGTGTGTGTGTGGTGTGCAGTTCTGAGACGAGTTATCACACTACAAGAGAGTTCTGCAGCTCTGGCTGTATCAAAAATACATCATAAATGGCATCCAAAATAAATGACACCATTTTACTCCAGTTGCTACTTAACTGTAATACAGTACTTGTGTTTCCAGCTAATTCAGAATTAAAGACATTTCAAACCTGCGTTCGTATCAGCGCAAGTAAAAGACAAAAACAAAACCAGAATCAGAGACAGAGAGAGAGAGAGAGAGAGAGAGAGAGAGAGAGAGAGAGAGAGAGAGAGAGAGCTACCTGAGAGAGACTCCTTGTCCAGAGTGGACTGGTAGTAACTCTCCACCATGAGGGTGAGGAAGGGGGGCTGGCTGCGCTGCTCGTAATAAACACGCCCACCGTTCGGGATGAAGCCGTACCTGTCCAACAAAAACACACACAGAGAGAGGAGCGTCAGTGACACCCCCTGACTGAGAACACACACATATACACACACACACACAGAGGAGCGTCAGTGACACCCCCTGACTGAGAACACACACACACCTGACCCCACTGAGAACACTGAGTTGTTTTAATCAGGGGGTATAATGTGTGCATTTCTAAGAAGTTAACACGCTTTGTGTTGCCGCTCAGCCCTGTTCACACAGAAGGCGGGCGGTCTGCTGTGACATCACACGCTGGCGTACGGAACGGATTCACAAGCAGCATGCACGACAGAATTCATATTTTCTCATCTTGCTTTGAAGGAATGTCTTGTTGTGGTGAATGACTGTGGTAAACTGTACTGTGTAATTACATGTATTAGAAAACAGACTCTCTTATTTACTATTTAAGTCAAATAATATATATATTTTTTAACTGGGCTAATCAGTTGAATTATTGGGGTATTCAAGGTTTTGTTCTGTTAATCATTAATGTGGAACTATCTTCTGTTGCTACTTCAGCTCTTAGAAACATAAATGAGTAACATTCTAGCACATTAATTGTTTACAGAAGAGAGATATGGAAGCGAGGTACATAGCCATACGCTGATGAAAGTCCATCAGAACATGCTGGTGTTTGAAATCTGATAAAGTTGAATTGGAGCAGCTCTCGAAGCTGCTCTTCCTCCATCTTGTTTGTTCGCTCTGCGAGGGCCGCCTTCTCTTTGACCTGATTGGCTGCGGGAAGGATTCTTCCCGAAGCACGGGGTGTGTCTCACCTGCGGACCAGGTGAAAGAAGTTATCGATCATCCCTCTGGCCGTGTCCTTCATCTCTGACAGCAGCAGGCCGTTGATCACCCAGTACGAATCCCTGCGGAATTGGAACAGGGAAAAACAAGATCATGCAGCCGACACACCAGCGCTAGAACCACCGAGAGCCACAAGAACGCACCAATGGAATCAGCCGCACGGTCTGCCTCAATGATGTCACCTTGCCCAGCCCCCTCCCGAGGTTACTCACCAATAGTAGAGCTCCCTGAAGCGCCCTCCCGGGACGATGATGGGGTTAGGGGTGTAGATTTGGGAGTAGAGCTCTGGGTGATTCTTCACATCAGCACACACCTGAGAACACACATGACACACGCGTGACTGCTGAACCCATGGCTGACTGCTCTCTTTGTCACGCTGCTCTTAAAGGATACCAATGTTAACCCTCGCTGACTGCGTACCTTCCTCCCCAGGGATTTCCAGAGAACATGCAGTTCAGCCGCCCAGCTGCGTAGACTCGGGTCCGAGATTCTCTCCAGGAACTGGGGCCTGCGAACGAGGGGGTCACACTTTCAAAGGAAACTCATCCAGAACTTCAAGCACTCAATCAAAAAGAGCATTCCTTAACAGCAGTGGTTGATTTCTCATTTGAGACACACAGCCATGGCACAGTGCCTCGTCATGACTGAGCTTCTGAGTTGCAGTTAGGGGAGATAATGAGTGGCTTTCACTGCACAGCAGCACACAGATCAGCACCAGAGTTTCAGTGCTTCGTGGGATTCATCGGAGCGTGTGCCATTTCCTTGCTCTGACATGCCCGTGTACCTGTGAGATTATACCCACCCCAATCCCCGTGACAGAGCCACCTACCCACTGTGCCAGTCTGCCGGGGTCCAGGGTTCAAACTCCTGCCCAGGGGCCTCGAAGAAGGAGCCGAGGAACTCTCGGAGCTGGGCCACACTGGCTTTCCCTCCAGGGGCCCCCGACGTCAGATTGTGAAAAGCGGAAAGCACCTTCTCTGCCGGCACGCAAAAATAAAACCGGAAGAAACCAAGTCAGGTAGACAAGCCTCAGGGTGCACACAAAGACACGGGGCACGAGCAACTGGGGTGCAATTCAGAAAGCTTAACACAGAGGATACTTCGACAAAACTGCTCCAGACTGAGTGACTGGCTTGATCAACAGCGGGTTCATGCATGCAAAAAATGGGATTTAACCAAGCTGTACAATGGATGGCTTTATCTTGAGCTGCACGTGTCTCATTGAGCTCTTTATCTTGAGCTGCACGTGTCTCATTGAGCTCTTTATCTTGAGCTGCACGTGTCTCATTGAGCTCTTTATCTTGAGCTGCACGTGTCTCATTGAGCTCTTTATCTTGAGCTGCATGTGTCTCATTGAGCTCTTTATCTTGAGCTGCACGTGTCTCATTGAGCTCTTTATCTTGAGCTGCACGTGTCTCATTGAGCTCTTTATCTTGAGCTGCACGTGTCTCATTGAGCTCTTTATCTTGAGCTGCACGTGTCTCATTGAGCTCTTTATCTTGAGCTGCACATGTCTCATTGAGCTCTTTATCTTGAGCTGCACGTGTCTCATTGAGCTCTTTATCTTGAGCTGCACGTGTCTCATTGAGCTCTTTATCTTGAGCTGCACGTGTCTCATTGAGCTCTTTATCTTGAGCTGCATGTGTCTCATTGAGCTCTTTATCTTGAGCTGCACGTGTCGATTGAGCTCCACTGCACTGAGCTCTTTTGAAGTATCCCATCCCATAAAACCACTGCAAAAACAATCTGTAGTCTCTGTAGGGAGAAGCAAGTGCAGTCAAAATGGTTATGCTTGCTGCTACTTGGTCTGCTTTTTAGTAAATTACACTTGTTCTTTTGGTTTTTTTTTAGTATGGCGCTTCTACAAGTGATCGGTATTGTGCTTCTATAAGTGATCAGTATGGCGCTTCCATAAGTGATCGGTATGGCACTTCCATAAGTGATCGGTATGGCGCTTCCATAAGTGATCGGTATGGCGCTTCCATAAGTGATCGGTATGGCGCTTCTATAAGTGATCGGTATGGCGCTTCCATAAGTGATCGGTATGGCGCTTCTATAAGTGATCGGTATGGCGCTTCTATAAGTGATCGGTATGGCGCTTCCATAAGTGATCGGTATGGCGCTTCTATAAGTGATCGGTATGGCGCTTCCATAAGTGATCGGTATGGCGCTTCCATAAGTGATCGGTATGGCGCTTCTATAAGTGATCGGTATGGCGCTTCTATAAGTGATCGGTATGGCGCTTCTATAAGTGATCGGTATGGCGCTTCTATAAGTGATCGGTATGGCGCTTCTATAAGTGATCGGTATGGCGCTTCTATAAGTGATCGGTATGGCGCTTCTAGCCAGGAACTGTGGATCTGTTGTTTGATGTGTCAGATCAAAAAAAAAAAAAGTTTGAAATAGAAAATAAAATGGTTCATCTTTTCACCTTCAATGGTAGCAATGATCTGCCACATGAGGGCCAAAGGGCACAGAAATGAACCTGCCTGCTGCTTGGCTAGCGTGCTTTATAAATAGCGGGCAGTGCAGGGGAGCGGGAGACACCAGGGAGTCACTGGACTGAGTGTTTGTGTGGATGCAGTACTGGAAATAAAACCTTTCATCAATTATACCTTCTACAGTTCAGTTTCCTTTATGATAAGCAAGCTGCTTATAGAAGAGTCTTACCCCAGATCTACTGAGACAAAACATCGAGGAAACAAACAAACAAACAAACAAACAAACACACAAACACACATCTAAGCTAGAAGCCACTACACAGCACTCACCCGGAGGCTCCTTTAACTTCATATCCACAAAGTGCTTGTCATCATCAAACAGCTTGGCCAGCTGGACCTGCTTCAGGAGGGCTCCACTGCAGTAGATGGGACTGAGAGGCAGAGAGAGACAATGCAGACAGACAGGGGCACTGCAATAGCAATGCAGACAGACATGGGCACTGCGATAGCAATGCAGACAGACAGGGGCACTGTGATAGCAATGCAGACAGACAGGGGCACTGTGATAGCAATGCAGACAGGCAGGGGCACTGTGATAGCAATGCAGACAGACAGGGGCACTGTGATAGCAATGCAGACAGACAGGGGCACTGTGATAGCAATGCAGACAGACAGGGGCACTGCAATAGCAATGCAGACAGACAGGGGCACTGCGATAGCAATGCAGACAGACAGGGGCACTGCAATAGCAATGCAGACAGACAGGGGCACTGCAATAGCAATGCAGACAGACAGGGGCACTGCAATAGCAATGCAGACAGACAGGGGCACTGCGATAGCAATGCAGACAGACAGGGGCACTGCGATAGCAATGCAGACAGACAGGGGCACTGCGATAGCAATGCAGACAGACAGGGGCACTGCGATAGCAATGCAGACAGACAGGGGCACTGCGATAGCAATGCAGACAGACAGGGGCACTGCAATAGCAATGCAGACAGACAGGGGCACTGCAATAGCAATGCAGACAGACAGGGGCACTGCAATAGCAATGCAGACAGACAGGGGCACTGCAATAGCAATGCAGACAGACAGGGCACTGCGATAGCAATGCAGACAGACAGGGCACTGCAATAGCAATGCAGACAGACAGGGCACTGCAATAGCAATGCAGACAGACAGGGGCACTGCAATAGCAATGCAGACAGACAGGGGCACTGCGATAGCAATGCAGACAGACAGGGGCACTGCAATAGCAATGCAGACAGACAGGGCACTGCAATAGCAATGCAGACAGACAGGGGCACTGCAATAGCAATGCAGACAGACAGGGGCACTGCGATAGCAATGCAGACAGACAGGGGCACTGCGATAGCAATGCAGACAGACAGGGGCACTGCGATAGCAATGCAGACAGACAGGGGCACTGCGATAGCAATGCAGACAGACAGGGGCACTGCGATAGCAATGCAGACAGTCCAATGCTATCAAAATAGTTCAATCTTAACCCCTCAGTGGTTGTTGTTCAGTATCTAGACTAGCTTTACAGGGTGCAAGGTACAGCATCAGGATTTTTAGCTGAATATAGCTCTTTTATTTATTTCAATACCACGATAAGCACCCCGGTATCATAGACTGTTGTAATAATAGATAACTCAAACAGTTCTTCACAAGCACAAAGTCCAGACAACTAGTCCTGTTTATGAGTTAGCAAAACCAAAGTCTGTTAAAGAGCAGTCCTGCGCACACACAGGACAGCATGATTAAAAACAGCACCGCCTCGATCTCACACTTAAGCAGAGAGCTTTTCTCAGCGCTTAGCACCAGCCCCTCTCTCTCTGCCGTTTAGAGTAAAGTACAGTACGTAACTGCAGACGTATAAATAATTCAATCCAATTGAATTTCTTAACCACTCCGCTGGCTCCAATTAGTTTGGATAGCGAAGGTCTCGTTACAAGCTGGTATCCACTCCACTTGTGTTTATAAAAACAACAATTAAACACTGCAGCTCATTCTAACGCAACGTCATTTCCATACGACACAGCAGTCTCAAGCGGTTAATATCAGGGTGCACTATACTGTACCGCAAAGCTACATTGCAAAACACTTAACTACGCCTAATTATATTAGTGTTTAATCACAAAGCGCACAGCGAAGGCGATTCCGTGTTACCTGTGGCAAGGTGGAGGGAGCGCACACGTGGTCTCCAATAGCAAGAGCAGCAGGACAGATATCCAGGTCTGAAACACGGCCATACTGCGCGCACACACACACACACACACACACACAGAGCGAGGACTCACACAGTCACTGCAGGCAGACACGCAGCTTTATTGATTTTATCTAGGGTTAAACCACCAAGGTCTTCGAGCTATTAAATTGGGTGGCAAAAACAATAACATGACTCAACACAACTGGCTGCCAATAGGAGTCTGTGTTGCTCATGTGGTTTGCACAGATAAACAAGGCCTGGCATTCGTTTCGGTTACTGCATGTAGAGCTCCTCTCAACAGAGCGGTCTTGTCATCTGCCCTTGTAGGAAACCTCTGCATTGGACTGGGGCAGCACTGTGGCTGATGCTCCAGGCTGCTGTGGGTGGAGGGAAGATGGTTTGAGTAGCCCAGTGGTTACAGCAAAAAAAAGTGCTGAGCTGCAGTGTGGAAGGTGGTGGGTTTGAGAAAGCACTGGGCTGCAGTGTGGAAGGTGGTGGGTTTGAGAAAGCACTGGGCTGCAGTGTGGAAGGTGGTGGGTTTGAGAAAGCACTGGGCTGCAGTGTGGAAGGTGGTGGGTTTGAGAAAGCACTGGGCTGCAGTGTGGAAGGTGGTGGGTTTGAGAAAGCACTGGGCTGCAGTGTGGAAGGTGGTGGGTTTGAGAAAGCACTGGGCTGCAGTGTGGAAGGTGGTGGGTTTGAGAAAGCACTGGGCTGCAGTGTGGAAGGTGGTGGGTTTGAGAAAGCACTGGGCTGCAGTGTGGAAGGTGGTGGGTTTGAGAAAGCACTGGGCTGCAGTGTGGAAGGTGGTGGGTTTGAGAAAGCACTGGGCTGCAGTGTGGAAGGTGGTGGGTTTGAGAAAGCACTGGGCTGCAGTGTGGAAGGTGGTGGGTTTGAGAAAGCACTGGGCTGCAGTGTGGAAGGTGGTGGGTTTGAGAAAGCACTGGGCTGCAGTGTGGAAGGTGGTGGGTTGTGTCGTTTTATTGGAAGTTAATCTGGTGCAAATTGGAGGGTAGGGTGTAATGCGTTGGGTGATTTGTCACAGAATTACCCAGCACCACGTTCTTTCAGACCGGGTGATCATCCTTCAAGACAGGTAAACCTGCATGATGAAGTCAAATGACCAACATGAAGCAGAGGAATGCAAGGCCAATTAAGAGAGGGAGCACATAGTATGGAAGTTGCTTAAAATAATTATTTGATCCCATTTCTTTCCTGGGGGAGGCTTTAATACATTTCCTGACAGGAACTGACTCAATGCATTTGTAGACAGCAGAATTCCCTGAGTACCACCAGGAAATAACCAAAAGGGGTCTGTATTTCTTGGGCAGAGGTTGTGTTTCCGCACAGATCGTGACTTCGGCACATCAAATCACTCGCTAGTTACCGAACCAGCTTGGACTGAGCGCGCCAGTGTGTCCTCAGTATGCCCCCTCGTCACGAGAGTGTAGAGTGAGTGAAGCATGCGGTCTCAGATGGACAGTGGTGGCAATTAATCAACCGTATCCATCGGACTCGAATTAGCAGCCTGCCTTGCATTGCAGCAGATTACAAAGTGAAAGTCTGTACCCACAAGCGTCTCTGCATGTCAGCAGTGTGTGTGACCTCTCGTGCAGTCATGCTGCCCTGACCTGTAAAAACCAATTCAAAACGAAAAGGAAGAGCAGTCTCACACACAGCAGATAGGATTCCAGTAAGCTTTTATTTAACAAAAACAAAACCTTCACATTTCTTCTTCATTTCAGATCTTAACATTTCTTTTATTAGGATTGTTTCTCTGTATTTTTAAACCATCACCTTACATTTCACTTTTTTTCTTAAAAGAAAAAAAACACAACTTAAAATGCTTCACTGGAAAAAAAAAAAAGCTTGCCCAATTCTAAATCGCTAAAGGACTGGCCAGATTTTAAATTTCTTCTGTTTATTTATTTAAAACAAAAGGTTTTTGTTGGTTTATTTTCTGGAAGGTTTTCTTCCCCAAGTGACATTAAGAGCAAATTAAAAAAGAAAGACTTGAGAGAGCTGTTTGAACGGCAGCCTGCAGTCTGATTTGACTCGACTCGCTGCCAGTAGCCAATTCTGGGGCAAACCAACATAAAACCATGAAGTGATAAACTGAAAACGCACTTCTATTCCCAGGGGTCATTTTGTATTGTTGTCCACCCCCCACCCCCATATGGTCACGATGCAGAAACGTCATTATCAGTATAATGAAACACCAATAATGACCAGTCACTTCAAAACACCAGACCCCCTCCCTCCCAAATCCCAAAAAATTAAAACAAACCCATGTCCACACCACTCCAAATGATTACCCCAGCTGTAGTCTCAGTGCTGCTGTAGTTTTAAAGGGATCTCACACATATGCTTAAACTCGTAGCTGTGGAGAGTTCCACACGGAAATGTTTTTCAGGTTACACAGTCAGGTGCTGGGTTATTCCTTCCTGGAGTCAATAGTTTGAAATTATATTTCTTTATTGCAGTTTCCTGATCACCCCCCCAAAAAAAAAAAAAATTCAAAAGAATGAGATAAAAATCATCCCTCAAGATGAATCTAGACAGGGGGGAAAAAAAAAAAAACTCCCCATCTCATTCCCCCCAAAAAAAACACCAAAAAAATTAACCCACCTCCCTCCACCCAAACTGACCCATTTAAAACTTACAAAATTACCCTACCCCACCAAGTATAAAAAAAACACAACAACCTCACCTGCCATTTTGTGCAGATTATTTTAACCCCTTTTTCCTCCCTCAACATGCTCAGAAATGTCCACCAGTTTTTTTTTTCTACCCCCAAATAAACTCCAGTGGAAATGTCTTGTGTCAGGGCTCAAACTCCAGAGGGAGAGACAGGGTTAACCCTTCCAGTGTGGAGATGCTGTAAAGGTTTGGAGTGTTGCGTGCCAAGGTGGGGAGTTGCATGATCTCATGGCGAGGTCTAGACCTTCCTGCTGGCTCTCATTCACGTTTCATTTGACACGCTGCACCACTCCAAAACCTTTACAGCATCCAGACTTCAGAAGCACCTTTAAAAACAAAAAAAGGACACATCTTTATTAATACCCAGATAACTGAGCTACCCTCCACTCAGAGCCTCACACCCTAGCTAGACTAGCACAGACCCCAAATAGAGAGAGGGAAGGGAGTCTAGTTAGGTGGTGAGACTGTGCTGGAGGGATAAGCTCACACAATAATACTTTAGTTTATTTATTATTATTACTGCCCTCCCCCTCCCCCTCCCTCACACACCCACATTTTCTTTTTGTAAGAGCCAAGTTTGAGGGTCTGTGAAGCATGGTACCGATCTAAAGTCTATTAGAGTCTGCACAGCGAGCCTGACGGGTTTAGTTGCTTTTCCTTATTGATTTTGCAGCTCCTGTTCGCCAGGCGTGCAAACACACACAAGCTGTTTCCTCCATTTCTCAGGACGTACATATTTACAAAAGATCGTGTTCCAATACTCAGTGGCGATCCCTCTGTAGTCACAGCTCCGCTGCAGTACAGGGTACAGATTAGTTAACCCCCAAACCCAAACCCCCAGGCACAGGGGTTCCATGCCCCAATTCAGAGTCGGCAGTCTGAGCATTGCTGCCCTTTCCCGCTTGTCTGTACTTTGATGCAGCTACAAATTGCAGTTGTTTTGTGCAGCATGTTTGTAAACTCAAATACATTTGCACATGAAAAAAAAAAAAATTATATTTCCTATCTTTAGAAAGCTCACCCAAGAGGCACCAGCGTATGCTTCAGAGTCCCAAATCCAGCACACAAGTGCACTAGCTTCTTACAGGCTTGACTGCTTAGCCCAACACTCGATTAGATTTCCTAGATTTAGATACTGCACACAGTCATGTGTTTGAACACTTACAAGACTTTGGGGTTTAAATAGCCCTTGCAAGTCTCATATTTCTAGGTGGGCAGCAACAGCAGCTTGAGATCTGTATAGAAAGCCATGGAAGAGAAAGCCTGCAGGATACAGGGGCCTCTTAAGCAGCCAATGCTTAAAGAGCTAAGGCTGGGGAAAAAAAAAAAACAACAAATCTCTTCATATTAATATCGATCAGGCCAATCAAGCATGCTGTGAGGGACAAGGTTGCAAGCCAACACTGAACAGGGTGAAATATTAAACTGATTAAAACTGAAAAAACTGATTAAAACGAGGCAAAGAAACTCAACTTGGCAAGCACAGACAGTATCGCTCTCCACCAAGTCTCCCCTCCCCAATATGTCTCATTTCTTGGCTGTAAAAGGAGAGAGCGAGAGAATCCATTTAGATGCTTCCTAGTTATTCCACCCATACTACTGTATTTGACTGAAAAAAAGGCTCAGCAGCCAAATACTGGATGTGCCACAATGTCTGTTCAAAGAGTACATTCTTACCAGGATAAACACACTTCCCAGCCAGCAGGACTTTACATGAAGGTATATATTAAATATTTATTTTATTTTAGGTAGTTTACTTGGCTACGGTAAAGACATCATAATTGTACGACTCCAGAGAACTGGTTTATTTTTAATACGTCCAAACAGGTCACAGAACACCCCATTGGGCAAGACGGAAAGTGATCTATTCTGGCTATATTAAATGTTATTTCTACTGTAGAAGGCAGGGTGGGGTGGGCAAGTTTCTCTGGTTTAAAATGCGGTCAGACCATTTTGGAATCGAAGGACGGAGTGTATTTCAGTTGTTTTAGGTAAAGATAGTGAAATGTAGTGTTCTCTCTGCTTGGAAGAAATTATTTCATCCCCAAATTAGGCATGCAACCAACTCTCACAGCAAAAGCTCCACACCCAGCCCTCACTAGACTGGTGTGTCTACCAGCCTTGGCAACTTGTGTTCAAATATAAAACCTAAACAAAAAACAACCCCCCCCAACCAAAAAAAAAAAAAAAAAAAAAAACACAAAACAAAAAAAAACACCATTTACAAAGTTTACACCGTGTGACACAGATTCCAGGGGCATGAGAAAGCACAGGGACTTCACTTCAACAGATTACTTTACAAATCGCCATCATCGCTCGTAATCTTATTTAATGTTGCAGCTGAAAAGATATTTTCTGTTAGTGTTTCAACTGAGCATTAAAAAATGAGTTGTTTTAGTGTGCCAATTTTTTTTTAAATATAAAACTTCTGCAAACAAATCATGAATATTTAGCCCTAGCCGTTTCTTCAGAAACCCGTCAGATGCGCGTGCCGTATTTTTGCAAACACACACACAGATGGCAAGCAAGCATCTATTGGTAGTTCAATTTCAACCTCTCCTGTTATTGTTTTTTTAATTAAAGTTCCAGCCTGCCCTAGATGCAAGATTGATGTAAAATAATACAAAGTGAACTGCTGGGATGGGAAGATTGGGTATCAGCAGGGCAGTGAAGTGAGCAGGCAGGGTTCTTATTCAGTGGTTCTGTTGCTTTGTAAGGCACTTCATACAAATAGCTAAAAGCCTTCAAATAAAAAATGAAAAAAGGAGGGAGGGGCTGGGAGAAGTTCAGATTGGCTGCATTGGGATGACAACGCTCACAGGTAAATGAAGGGTAAGGAGAGGTTTCACTAAAGAGTCTAGCAGGTTTCTGTACCCTGCTGTAGAATTGCTTGCAAGTCCCATCCTCCTTCCCTTCCTTCTTTCCTTCCTTGCTCCTCCAAGTGCTTTTACTCAACAGTCTGGTTCTGTTCGTGCTACTGAGACCTCAGCTTGATGCACGCAGTGTGGAGCGAGTGAGTGAGAAGGCAAATTCTTCCACAGTATGCCTCTATGCTCAATCCTTCAGCAAAAAAAAAAAAAAATGAAATGATGCGTTTCCACTTTTACAAGTCAGAAAGAAAGTTAGGAACAATATCCCCAAGAAAATGGTGTCAAACACGAGCTCAAAAAAAAAAAAAAAAAAAAAAAGTTCAGTTCCTCAGATGGCGAGGTACTCCTGAAATAAAACAAATACAGGTTTCTGTAATTCAGAAGCATCTGCACTCAGAACACTGAAAACTAGCTTTTTAAAATCACTGTTGGCCTTTTAATTCAATTTACTTGGTCCCTTATTTAAAGAGCCTGCCAGCTGACATGGCTGAGAACTGTACAATGTATAGAACACTATGCAATAGAACGGGCCATGTTTTATCGTTGTTCCTTTCTCTCCAAAATACACGGCACCCAAACTGTAGTTTCGTAACCGCCCGCACATCCCGTTCCAAACGGAACAGCAGCAGCCGGTCCCATCGCTCAGGTCTGCAGGGTTCCCAGCTCCCCGTGCCCCCCAGTCCGGTCTCTTACCTGGGGCTCCTCACAGCTTGTCCTCCTCCCCGGTCTCGCTGTGGTACTCCGCCACGTACAGGCTCTTGTCGATGCTGCCGGGGATGGGCTTGATCTCCGTGCCCAGCTGCTCCTCGATGCCCTTCAGGTTGAACCGGTCGTCGTAGGTGATCAGATTAATGGCCAGACCCAGGTGCCCGAACCGGCCTGAGCAGAGACAGGGCAGAATCATACAAACCACCCACACAGGCATCACCCACAGGGCTCAAATCAGTAAACCAGTACACTACCTTACAACCTGTTCACAATATGTTATTTTATAGTGCACGTCAATGATATTCTGATGTGGTTCAAAACCAAAAACTAAACTCTACATTCTCTTTCGTACCAGATCTGCCGATGCGGTGCAGGTATGTCTCCGCCAGCTTGGGGAAGTCGAAGTTGATCACCACGTTCACAGCCTGGATGTCGATACCACGAGTAAACAGGTCTGTGGATCACAGAGGAGAGACCTCACTTTACAAACACACAATATCAACTGCACAGAGAGGAGAGACCTCACTTTACAAACACACAATATCAACTGCACAGAGAGGAGAGACCTCACTTTACAAACACACAATATCAACTGCACAGAGAGGAGAGACCTCACTTTACAAAACACACAATAATCAACTGCACAGAGAGGAGAGACCTCACTTTACAAAACACACAATATCAACTGCACAGAGAGGAGAGACCTCACTTTACAAACACACAATATCAACTGCACAGAGATGAGATACCTCACTTTACAAAACACACAATAATCAACTGCACAGAGAGAGACCTCACTTTACAAACACACAATATCAACTGCACAGAGATGAGATACCTCACTTTACAAAACACACAATAATCAACTGCACAGAGAGAGACCTCACTTTACAAACACACAATATCAACTGCACAGAGAGAGACCTCACTTTACAAACACACAATATCAACTGCACAGAGAGGAGAGACCTCACTTTACAAAACACACAATAATCAACTGCACAGAGAGGAGAGACCTCACTTTACAAACACACAATATCAACTGCACAGAGAGGAGAGACCTCACTTTACAAAACACACAATATCAACTGCACAGAGAGGAGAGACCTCACTTTACAAACACACAATAATCAACTGCACAGAGAGGAGAGACCTCACTTTACAAACACACAATATCAACTGCACAGAGAGGAGAGACCTCACTTTACAAACACACAATATCAACTGCACAGAGAGGAGAGACCTCACTTTACAAACACACAATATCAACTGCACAGAGAGGAGAGACCTCACTTTACAAACACACAATATCAACTGCACAGAGAGGAGAGACCTCACTTTACAAAACACACAATAATCAACTGCACAGAGAGGAGAGACCTCACTTTACAAACACACAATATCAACTGCACAGAGAGGAGAGACCTCACTTTACAAACACACAATAAATCAACTGCACAGAGAGGAGAGACCTCACTTTACAAACACACAATAAATCAACTGCACAGAGAGGAGAGACTTCGCTGTGTTACAAAAAATGGGTTTCATTTTGAACACAGTAATATAATTATTTTCTGCATTTATGGATTTCATAAATATATTGGATAAAGTACTTTCACAGTATATCAAAAGTTCAAATTTTGCATGCATGCAAGTGACATTTTAAAATGTGCGACTTGTAGTATTCACGCATTGACAAACTTGAGAAATAAATAAATAAAAACGCATCTTGACAGTTCGTGAATGCCACCCGACGAACCTTCGAACGCAGCCCCAGAAGTTTGAGAAACTCACCAGTGCAAACGAGATTGCGACACAGGCCATTCCTGAAGTCGTGGAACACACGGTTACGATGCTCCTGAAAAAAACACATGAAAAGAATGAAATCACCAGCCAGTACAGAAGCCAGCATCTTAATGAACAGTTAAAAACCCGGTCCTCCGAGGGAGAGATCCCCTCGCTGCTCCGTTCTTACCTGCCTCATTTTAGCGTGGATGTAGAAACAGGAGTAGCCCAACTGGGAAATCTTTTTAGCCAGCAGCTCTACCCGCTGGGACGAGTTACAGAAGATTATAGACTGGTTTATCTGGAGCTGAGAGGCAGAGGGCAGGAGAAAACACACGTTAAAACAATAAAACACAATTAAAATCTGAAGACCACCGGCATTCATGGCTTAGATCAGGAGCTTTAAGTTTGATAAATAAACAGTTTTCTTTACACAGGACCTGAACGATTGTTTTTTCTGCCTAGAAGCGTCGACATTGGCTCCTGGTTTTCTGTAAGACACACTTGATGTTGCTCGCTCGGGTTCCCCCAGAGACTCACCCGTGAGAACAGGGTGTTGAGACAGTGCACCTTCTGCCTCTCCGTCACATAGGCATAGTACTGCGTGACCCCCTTCAGGGTCAGCTCCTCCATCAAGTTAATCTCATAGGGCTTCTGCAGGTGCAAGCTCTGCGGGTGGAGAGAGGGCAGCGCAGTGAGGGGCTGGTCACACAGTGGTCACCCCCCCCATAAATCATGTCAAGTTACAGAAGCTAGAAGGGGAGCGACAAGCCTGAGGAGCCGAGCCAGTCTTACCATGAATTTCTGCACACTGGTGGGGAAGGTGGCGGAGTACAGCAGGACCTGTCTGTTCTTGGCCAGAGTGCCGATGATCTCCTCCATTATCTGCACAAAGTCTTGGGAGAGCAGCTTGTCTGCCTGATAGAGAGGGAGAGGAGGGAGGCTGGATTACACCGATATCAAAACTGCGCTGTCCTGACACAGAGAACACATTCCGTTTTCACAAAGAAACGCACAGAATAGAGGCTGCAGTTTCACCATGCATTAAAACATAAAAGCATCTTGATTTTTTTTTTTTTTTTTTTTTAGGTACAACTTGGTTGTAAAAGAGAATTTACAACAAAATAAACATTTGCTGAAAGTAATCTAGCATCAACAGTTTAAAACCAGGAGAAAACAAAATAAAACCCTGATCTTAAGCTGCAGCTGGAACGATTAACTTTGGGGTATGGTGGTTAGACGATCACAAACAGCTTGTGTTTTTGTAACTCACCTCATCCAGTACAATCATCTGCACGTTGCTAACCTTGGCCACCCCCTTCTTAATGAGATCCAGGATGCGGCCCGGTGTTGCGATCACCACGTGCACTGCGGAACAAACAAGGAGGAGCGACAGTGTGAACTGGGACAGAGTCAGGACTGCACGTGCACTACAAAACAAGGAGGAGGAGCGACAGTGTGAACTGGGACAGTCAGGACTGCACGTGCACTAGGAAACAAGGAGGAGGAGGAGCGACAGTGTGAACTGGGACAGTCAGGACTGCACGTGCACTAGGAAACAAGGAGGAGGAGGAGCGACAGTGTGACCTGGGACAGTCAGGACTGCACATGCACTACAAAACAAGGAGGAGGAGGAGGAGGAGGAGCGACAGTGTGACCTGGGACAGTCAGGACTGCACATGCACTACGAAACAAGGAGGAGGAGGAGGAGGAGCGACAGTGTGACCTGGGACAGTCAGGACTGCACATGCACTACGAAACAAGGAGGAGGAGGAGGAGGAGCGACAGTGTGACCTGGGACAGTCAGGACTGCACATGCACTACGAAACAAGGAGGAGGAGGAGCGACAGTGTGACCTGGGACAGTCAGGACTGCACGTGCACTACGAAACAAGGAGGAGGAGGAGCGACAGTGTGACCTGGGACAGTCAGGACTGCACGTGCACTACGAAACAAGGAGGAGGAGGAGCGACAGTGTGACCTGGGACAGAGTCAGGACTGCACGTGCACTACACAGCACTGGTGAGAAGGACCCTTCTCTAATTCAATTCATTCACCACCGCCTTTCAGGGTTCAACAAATGTTACAACAACTTCAGGGTGCGAATAAAATTAAATCCGCATCATGATCTGAAGCATGACTGGCACCTTTTGGTGGGGTAAGACAAGAAAACAAAGCGGTTTGTGCTACAAAGCTAGTTAGCAGTTCACGTGAAGAATCAGTTTTGCATCTCCAGCGGGACTGACCGGTCTCGTCCAGCCTCATGATGTCATCGCGCAGGTTGGTGCCTCCTGTGGTGGCCATCACCTTGACTCCGCCCATGTGCTTGCTGACCTGGATGGAGATCTGGCTGACCTGCAGCGCCAGCTCCCTGGTGGGGACCACGACCAAAGCTGCGGACAGAAAGGGTCAGGAGGTCAGAGACACTGTATCCTACCCCCACTCTTCAGACTAGCAGCGACACCCCACACAATCCCCTCACAGTACACAGCTCACGAGAGGAGAGACAGCCTACATCAAAGAACGCTCTGTAACCAGGTTTCCTTCTGTTACAAGATGAAACTCAAGTGTATTCATCATAACCAAGTCACATTTATTAAAAATCGACCATTTGGTAGAATACAATTCACTGTAGAAGTCGTTCCCATGATAGATGTAAAACCTCAGCCAGTCAAACAGGAGACAGAAAAAACATGTCTTTATCCTCAACATACGGAACTGAATCCTGCTTACGCAAAGAATGGTTAAACGTGTTTCAGCCAGGGTTAACACACACACAGTTCCAGCTCTCGCTTCTGAATTCAACGCTGGACTCGAACGCTTCAATGAAAACGTCGCAGAGTCTCCTCACCTTGTATGCAGTCCTTCTTCAGGTCTATGCGTTCCAGTAAGGGGATGAGGTAGGCTCCACTCTTTCCTGTGCCGTTCTTGGCTCTGGCCAGAATATCCCTACCAGACAGTGCAATGGGAATGCTCTCCTCCTGCAGGAACACACACTCAAGTTACCACGGGGCGGTGCTGGCTGGTGCACCAGCATGCACACCGGCAAATACGGGAGAATCCAAAGATCTTGTCCATGTGCTGAACTGAGCAACATAAACTCCTCCCTTCTCTGGAACACTGTGTTTAGACTCCCGTTCCAGTAAAACAATCCAGGTTTTTGTTTTAACCAGGACCTAAATCTGAATCTCTTCCCCAATTATGCCAATAGTAGTCACAGCCTCCAGCATTGTGTATCTGTCTCTTGCTGTTTTAAATTCCACTTTAAAAGTTAAATGCACTGTATACCTTATTTTAACTATTTAAAAAAAGACGCTCTGGTTAACTGTAAAACGTGGACTGGCTACACCCGAGACCTGGAGCTGCAATCCGCATTCCAGCATATTCTGGTTTCCACAACCCAGCTGGCGCTGCCCCTCACCTGGATGGGCGATGGCTTCTCCCAGCCCATTTCAAATATTCCCATCAGCAGCTCCCGCTTCAGGCAGTAATCTTCAAACTCGTTGCCTTTTGTCGCCGTCACATCCTGAAACACAAGGCAGGCGTGAGATCAATTCCACCAGAGAGTCGCTTTTAAAACACACACTACTGTTCAATTATTCAGGTACAGCAGACTGCAGTACAGCCACATGCCATCCCAGTTCCCTCTTAGATCAGATCAATAACTTCATGTTAAGCTGAGACTGCAAAACGTGTTTAGTAAAAGCTTAGTATTTAACGTCAAAGTGAAAACAGGTTTCCTAGGGGGGTATGGCTTCCGAGTTAGTTTCTCTTACCGAAGTTTTCATTCTCATATCCTTGGTCGGGACTTGCAAATTCTTCTTCCAGTCATCCCCTGGCCTGGAGGAGAGGGGAGGGGGACAGGCAGCACGTTTGTGGAGAATTCAAATCCATTTCAAACAACGCTTCAAGGAGGCCCACACAACAATCAATCAAATTTAAAAACATGGGAGTTCTGCTGGGGAACCACCAAGTTCAGTGGGAGACATTTCACAAGCACAGTCTAACCTTACCCATAACTAATTAACATGCAATAGTCCCAAATTCAGAAGCACCAAAATAAAATTCTATTCAATAAACAATGACAAAGTCTTTTAGACTAAAAGACACACACACAAAAAAAAGACTGTGTGCAGAAACACACATTTGCTACTGAAATGCAGTATTTCTAAATAGTCAAACTTTACTGCAGCTGTAGACAAATCTGTTCTTACTAACCCATTCAAATCTAGAGGTGCTTGAATGGCTACTTCAGTAGTTTCAACCAGGTGTTGGTTTCTACCAGTTTATATTCTCTGTGTTGTATTCTGGGGTGAGGAGCACAGACTAGTGCAATCACTGTAGCGGCACACTGGTTAAAGTCTCACAGACCGTCTGCAAGTGCGGCCTTTTTAAATGTGCACAGGAAAGCAATGCCTGTTTAAAACAAATCAAAATCCTGGAAGAAACAAACACCTGGACTAACAGGGGGAGAACGTGGGGACCAAGGTTAAGAACCAAGGAGTCCAGATTTCCAACAGCCTCTACACAGCCTCAGTCTCCTCGCTCACTACTCACTTGATGGTGCTGTTGGGGGTCTGTGTCGGATAGGGGTTCCCATTGTTCACGCTGGTGTTCTTGATCTGGTTGGTCTGTTGCTCGGGGGTCACCCCTCCGCCACCCCCCCCTGGGCCCCCTGGGGGCTTCACAGGGCCTCGAAGCTGCCCATTCTGATTGGACAAGCCCAAAATCACTGGCGTCTCCGTTCTCGCAGTGCTCATCCTTATAGAATAGAGTCTCTATTTTTACAAAATCTTTAATACAACGTTTTAATTCCAAAAGTCTGCAGCATAAAAAACCTGCAATCTTATTTTATATATATATTTATATGTATGTATATGTATACAATTCTCCAAAAAGAGATTTCTGTAGTAGTTTTTTGTCGAGATATTTCCTTCGAATGATCTCTCGTTTCAATTGTCGCTCAATAGAAGTTTGAGTCCCCAATATTGCGATGCAGGCCAGCACCTGTTACAGTCTCTCTCTGTGAAGCAGTCCGAGAGTCAAACGGCTCAGCTTCTGTGAAGTCAGAACAAAATCACTGGCGTGTTAAAATCCACTCTCGTCTCGCTGCTGTAGCCTCTGGCGGTTTGCCACTGTTCTCTTCAACCTGCAAGGGCAAAAATAAATAAAATAAGGGGGTGGAGGGGCAACTTCAGCAAGAGAGATTGGCATGAAGCAGCGCAGTGCACAGCACAGGGTGACCAGGGGGCGCAAAACTCCAACATGACAGAGCAGTGTATATACAATACACATCTCTATATATAGACTGAACTACTTCTCTCACACGAGTGTCTGCCAGCCGTGTCCCTTTCATTCTCCGTTTCTGGAGCGTCAGTTTCTCCAGCTGTGCTGTAAAATGACTTCACTTTCCCCCGTGCTGGGCTAGATCATACGTTCACAACCAGTAATGCCATGCAGCTCCCTCCCAGTTCAGCACCGCTTACAGGCACAGCAAGCAGTCAATGCTTGAGTCCTCTAGGGCAGAGCTTGGGAACTGGGAGCATTGTCTATGGTTTTATTTCTCAATAAACAGCTATTATTTCTGCTCTCCCGCTACGAACGGCACCCTGACTCACTTGTTGCAGGGTGGATTTTGCACAGCTCACACCACCAGTCAAGAGTTTGATGCAAGAAAAGTCATTTCAACAAAAAGGTGAGGAAATGACTATTGCTTTGGGGAGACTCACCAACTGCCGATCTCCAGTTAGTCATTCAGATTTCACATCGATAATTCAGTACATAAAGGACTGTGCAGATAGATTTGACCTCACCTCTGAAGATCCACTCCCAGCTGAATCTCACATTCCTTATGCTCATGTTCCTAATTCAAGCACTTCTAAAATCAGTAGGTCTACTGTTTTGCAACCAATGCACAAACTTGCTGAAATAAATTTCTGTTACAGTTGAACACAGGATTTTTTGTTAATATACAACACATTAAATATTGAACTCCGGAATACCTTGTAGTTACATGTTTGTTAATTTAGTCCTACTATTCAAGTGAAGTGTGATTTCCTGGTGGCTGTCCATTCACCCTCAGCAGGCTGCCATGGTGGCCCATGGTCACATTTGGGGTTGTGACCGCTGATCTACAGGGTACTGTACCAGAGGAAGGCACTTCTATCTGATGCCATCCCATCATGCTTCCCCTACACTTCATCCTCCAAAAGCATCCCAGCAACACTGACACATGGTGATAGAAACCGCTTCCAGCTAGTTCACCAACACAAGACTGCTCTGGCAAGACCACACTGAGACACAGCTGTGAGTGAACCCCACAAGCAGAGCTCACTGAACGAACGGCAGATCTGTGGAAGACTGTAGTCAACAGCCAAGGAAGGGGTAATCCTGTCCGAGATCAATGATAAATAGGATTACAGATTGCAGGAGGCTCCTTCAGAAGCATTGCCTGAGCTAGGCTCGCACGGGAACCGTGCTGTCCAGGCACAGCCCATTGCATTTCATGCATTTATAACTGTGTAACAAAGCGTCCTAGTCCTACCTTCTCTTCTACACTTAGAAGATTTCCTTATGCCCTCTTGCTCTCTCTGTGCTAATCTTCGGTTAACTATCTAAACCATTTATGATTTTAAAGACTTCAAATCGAGTCTCCTTTCCCTTCCTTATTTGAGGCTGAAGAGATTCAAATATTTTTAACCTGTCTTCGTAGCTCATGTCACATCACAATAAAACCCCTTTCTTCCTGCATATTAAAAGCCAAACTAAGGCCTAACCCACTATTGTCTATTTTATGGTGGATTCTGGACTTACAAAAAGGGACCACATGGGGGGGGAAAGAAAATAATTAAATCATAATATTTTCTCGCATTCAAAATGCTCAGCACTCAATAGTTTAAAAAGTAAAACAATGTTTTAATCTTGCAGGGGGGCATACAAGACCGCTCTAATAATAGACAATAACTGTAAAGGCATCGAATTAACTGGATGCAAAACAAACACGTAACGTTTTAAAATCCATGACGAAGACTGCGGAAGGACTCAGTGAGGGGGCGGGCAGGCGCTTTCAATTTAAACCAGGCGTCGTTTTGTGGAGATTGCAATTTTTACAGTACAGTTAATAAGTTGTTGTTACGTCTCCAATGCAATATTGACGTTTCTATTGTTTTCTGTAAATAGACATACTGCTTAAAAAACATACGATTAGTCAAAATGTAACAGACTTTGTTATACAGTTAAATGTTACACAGGACAATTTAACGTGTTTATAAAACGCCACTGGAATATAAAATCCCTGAAACATTGAGTTTTTAGTCATTTCTTAGCGACAGGGTCAAACTGAAACACGTGTACACTTTAACAGAAAAATATTTAACCGCTATAAAAAGAAAACAATTTGGCCGATGACGATTTAAAATATATATATTTTTAAATAAATCATAACCTGAAATCCAGCCTGGTGTCGTAGGAAATTCAAAACTAAACACATACCGACATATCTTTGAAATGTCAGTCACCATGCACAGAGAGAAAACAAAAAAACAAAATAACGTCTTCAGGTTTAGACTCATTCAAATAAAAACGTTACGTGTCAAACTGCATAAACACTGCATAGTATAACATCATCGGCAGCTTACTGAAAGACATTTAAACACGGTTTAAACATCGTAATCGAAAACGATGACAACGTCCAACAACGTCACACGAAGAAAAAATATATAAATAGATATTATAAACACTTCAATTTCACCTAACAAAACTCAACCCGAACACCAGAAACGTGTCCAAGGTAAGAATAAAGCGTCCTTACCGCGGATTTCTGCGATAGTTGTCGTATTTCTTTAGGTTTTCATTCAGTTTTTTTTTTTCGTATCTGTTTTATTTTCTTTAAACTGAAACTCCAAGATGGCTTCCTTCCTGATTTAAACCCTCCCCGTTTAGTCAGCTGACCGCCGCTTAATTATAATAATCAATACATTTCAAATGACGTCAGCCTTTACAAATTCCATTTCGGTGTTCTCAAATTCTCTCATAAAGCCAGAAAGAAATTAACACTATCAGCAGGCATTTTAATGATTTTTTTTGGGGGTTTATCCTCTTTTTTAATGTAGCCACACCTTCATTATTAATCAGTTAGCTGTTTTTTTTTTTTTTAAAAACGACGCAACAGTGACATTTGCCAAGGCTGTGTGTTACGTAGTTTCTGCTTAAGCTTGAATTTCAGGAGGCAGATTTAAAATGTTTGCCAAACTTCATTGCTAACCACTGTTTCCACTGTTTAAAAAGTCAGAACACTGCACAAGCAAGCCACAACAAAAGGAGACTGCTCAAGATACTAGAGGATCCTTCTAGGCTGGACCATCTTTCTACTCAGGATGCAGAATAGATTCAGACTGCCCTTTCTAGACTGGGAGGAAACCTCTAGTGGAGGGGTGGAGGTCTGCCAATGCCCCTTCTGTGCAGGAATGCCAGCTGCATTTGAGTAATACTGCAGCCTACGAACGGCTTTCCTTTAAGCTGGTTAACAAACTTGAAAAATTTGAGCAAAGGTGGTTTAAATACACGGCACTTTTCAAACGCCCTTGAAAACCTAATCATACCAGATGACAGCCCCGACCATGTGAAAGCTTGCATGTTTAAATTGAAATTGTTGTGAAGGAGATTGATGTTTAGAACCATCCAGGTAGCAGGGTTTCATTTTTTGTGTTTGTCTATTATTATTATTATTTTCATCTTATCTTTTTATTTTATGTCTTCATATCTACATCTATATTTAACTCATTTTCCCTTTTTCATTTAAATTCCGTTTGTAAGTTTTTATGTCGTTGCTGTACATGTTAAAAATTCAATAAAACTGTTTAATAAAAAAAAAATTAATAAAAGATACTCCCCTTAGAATCTAAACGCGACCTTGCTGTATTTTGATAAAAGGGTTTGAAGGAAACTGTCAACGACTCGTAGAAGTTTCAATATCTCAATTAAAATCTGCAGCAGGATAATTTACTTTTTCTCAAAGTAGTTATGTTTAAGTTATTTACAGTATTCAAACTTTTTTTAGGTAAGTGAATAAATATATTTTTTGTACAAACTCCACGTGTAACAGTCATTAATCGGAAGCTTACTTAACATCAAATAACATACGTTTTTAGCATAAACTACATTTTAATGGTGTTGCTATACACTATTTTATTTATCCAGTGCCAAAAATAAACCACTCATCTCTGTTCTTAACTAATAGCCTGTATTGGTAAATATATTTGTATTTTAAGCACTATAACGGCTCATTCTCTAATTGTGTTTACCACCAGCTGAAGAAAGTACTTTATTTATTTTACACAATACAATTTTTCTAACAAACTGCTGCACCATGATGTTTTGAGCAAATTATAGATCTTAATAATAGAATAATTCATACTGTGGTATATATTGTGCAACTTTAGGGTTCTTTTAAAGTTTTTGAACGTCTTTAAAAAAAATACATAAAATTGCTATGCCTTTTTTTAGCTTTTTGGTGTAGTAAAATATGAAATGCGAAAGTTCAAATCATTGTGTTTGACAGGGCCTGGATTCACAATCATTACACCACAGAAGCACATCGGCTCCGTGTGCAGAACGGGAGTTTTTCTTTTTAATGTGGTGCTGGGAACACAAAGGGTCTTGTGCAGGGCTAGATGTTTTAAAATATTTTATATATATTAAAACAAATAAGTTCCCCCTTCATCAGGGCCCCTTCGGGCCCCCTTGACGTTGGCCCCTTCGAGGCGTTGGGCCCCTTCGAGGCGTTGGGCCCCTTCGAGGCGTTGGCCCCCGGCGTTGGGCCCCTTCGAGGCTTTGGGCCCCTCGTTGGGCCCCTTCGAGGCGTTGGGCCCCAGGGAAATTTCCCCGTCTTCCATGCCCTCTCGGTGGGCCCGTCTGCATCAATAATTAACATCTCGTGATGAAGTTCATTTTAAACAGCCCGATTTTAATAACATTTCCCATTCACAAACTGTTGCATTGCGGTACATGCATGTGCAAGGCTTTTTGTGGTCATGTGCGATTCTTTTGACGGCTTTCGTTTGGAACAACAAGTTTATGCAAATCCAGATTCGCAAATTATGATTTATAACGGATCTAATTCTCTGGCTCCATACAGAAAGCACGCCATGTGGTTAACACCTTTCATCCCCTACACCTACAGTAGCAGCTGCTGCATGAAGCGAATTGGATCACCAGTAATTAGGTCACCTGAGTTAGAATAGTAGAAGATTTGAAGATAACGTATATTGGATTAGATACGATAAGAAATCGCTTTCGATACAGCAGCAGTGTTGAGGTGCTATATGTAAAGAAGCGGGTGCTACAGTGTTGTTGACTAATAATATAGCTCAGTAAGTTCAGATCAGCATTATTTTAGTCAACTATTTTTTCCAGGTCGGCAGCCACCAGTGCTGTATTAATTCTGCAAAGGTTGTTTTTTTTTTCCCTGTGTGTTTGTGTAAGCTACAGGAAGTTTGCAACACTTGCTTTTTTCACTGTGTGTTTGTGTGAGATACAGGTATATGAAGTAATGCCAGTTTTAGGTCATATCTCCAGATCATTGTAAACGACAGTGAGCACGCATGAAGCCTTCAGAACAAACCTGAGATACTTCGGAATCTGAAGAATATATCCTTACATAACATCAGCTTCTCAAGTTTTTCAAAGATTCCAGGTTGGGACAAAACCATTAGTCGGGTGAACTTAATAGAGTTCATTCAAAAAAAATAATAATTTGGTAGAATAGATTGATGGAATCAAGAATTTGGTAGACTGAGACTAAACTTTTGTTTGGTTATATCACAGAGTTGATCAAAACCCTTGAGCCTGACGAGGTGTGGAGAATACATAAAATAAATAGAGGTGTTCAGGTAGCTTCCTTGTCTAATCTATTATTATTTATTTCTTAGCAGACACCCTTATCCAGGGCGACTTACAATTGTTACAAGATATCACATTATTTTTTCATTTATTTTTTTAATACAATTACTTTTTTATACAGTTGTTGTTTTTTTTTTGTTGACTGGAGCAATCTAGGTAAAGTACCTTGCTCAAGGGTACAGCAGCAGTGTCCCCCACCTGGGATTGAACCCACGACCCTCCGGTCAAGAGTCCAGAGCCCTGACCACTACTCCACACTGCTGCACCTATTATAGTTGATATGTTGATATTATAGTAATGCTCACATTACTCAACTATAAATTTACAAGCAGCAATGATCTTACTCTAGGCATGTAATCTTAAAACACATACTAGCCTATTAAAAATTCTGTAGACTTGATATATCATTAGACAGCCACTTTTTATGGTCCACTAATAAGAATCATTGGCTACTAATGGAAAAATCCAACCTATTGTTAAAAAATACATTGTATTAAAATTGGCAACAGCTCAAATGGTTTTATTTCTCAATCAGGGGTAAGAATGCAACAGTTATGAATTCACTTAACACTGAATTATAAAATCTAAATAAAAAGAAATAAGTTTTAGTTAAATATATATACAGTACTAAAGAACACGTTATCATAACCCTGGTTAATACCCGCTGACTGTGAAAACAGCACAGACTGGGGACCAATGGGAAGCATGGCATGCCTGCAGTGTAGGGAGCTGACTGGAGAGCCATGGGAAGCATGGCATGCCTGCAGTGTAGGGAGCTGACTGGAGAGCCATGGGAAGCATGGCATGCCTGCAGTGTAGGGAGCTGACTGGAGAGCCATGGGAAGCATGGCATGCCTGCAGTGTAGGGAGCTGACTGGAGAGCCATGGGAAGCATGGCATGCCTGCAGTGTAGGGAGCTGACTGGAGAGCCATGGGAAGCATGGCATGCCTGCAGTGTAGGGAGCTGACTGGAGAGCCATGGGAAGCATGGCATGCCTGCAGTGTAGGGAGCTGACTGGAGAGCCATGGGAAGCATGGCATGCCTGCAGTGTAGGGAGCTGACTGGAGAGCCATGGGAAGCATGGCATGCCTGCAGTGTAGGGAGCTGACTGGAGAGCCATGGGAAGCATGGCATGCCTGCAGTGTAGGGAGCTGACTGGAGAGCCATGGGAAGCATGGCATGCCTGCAGTGCAGGGAGCTGACTGGAGAGCCATGGGAAGCATGGCATGCCTGCAGTGTAGGGAGCTGACTGGAGAGCCATGGGAAGCATGGCATGCCTGCAGTGTAGGGAGCTGACTGGAGAGCCATGGGAAGCATGGCATGCCTGCAGTGTAGGGAGCTGACTGGAGAGCCATGGGAAGCATGGCATGCCTGCAGTGCAGGGAGCTGACTGGAGAGCCATGGGAAGCATGGCATGCCTGCAGTGTAGGGAGCTGACTGGAGAGCCATGGGAAGCATGGCATGCCTGCAGTGCAGGGAGCTGACTGGAGAGCCATGGGAAGCATGGCATGCCTGCAGTGTAGGGAGCTGACTGGAGAGCCATGGGAAGCATGGCATGCCTGCAGTGTAGGGAGCTGACTGGAGAGCCATGGGAAGCATGGCATGCCTGCAGTGTAGGGAGCTGACTGGAGAGCCATGGGAAGCATGGCATGCCTGCAGTGTAGGGAGCTGACTGGAGAGCCATGGGAAGCATGGCATGCCTGCAGTGCAGGGAGCTGACTGGAGAGCCATGGGAAGCATGGCATGCCTGCAGTGCAGGGAGCTGACTGGAGAGCCATGGGAAGCATGGCATGCCTGCAGTGTAGGGAGCTGACTGGAGAGCCATGGGAAGCATGGCATGCCTGCAGTGTAGGGAGCTGACTGGAGAGCCATGGGAAGCATGGCATGCCTGCAGTGTAGGGAGCTGACTGGAGAGCCATGGGAAGCATGGCATGCCTGCAGTGCAGGGAGCTGACTGGAGAGCCATGGGAAGCATGGCATGCCTGCAGTGTAGGGAGCTGACTGGAGAGCCATGGGAAGCATGGCATGCCTGCAGTGTAGGGAGCTGACTGGAGAGCCATGGGAAGCATGGCATGCCTGCAGTGTAGGGAGCTGACTGGAGAGCCATGGGAAGCATGGCATGCCTGCAGTGTAGGGAGCTGACTGGGGAGCTGGGACCAGCCTTGCTGTTTGAGGGTGAAGAGGAGAACATAAAAAGATGCGGTCCCTTTTGAACTGAAGAGAAGAGCTTGCTTGCTTGCTTGCTGCTAAATAGTTTTTCTCATACAGTATAGTTGCATACTGCATTTTCAACAATTGAAAACAAACCGATCCTTTCTGGTCACTGCACCAGTTTCTGTAAAAGATGAACTATCGCTGTCTTTTCTTTTAACACCTTTTCTGTGAAGCAGCAACACCTTGAATTTTCATAGACTAGGCAAGCTAGTGACTAGCTAGGGACTTTTTCTAATGAAACATTTTCTCTCAAAACTTACAACCCTTAATGGCCATCTAGACAGTGTATTTATATCAGTCAAAAGGTCCAATGGACGTGTTGAAATGCCCTTCGTTATCAATGGAGAGAAGCAAGTCCAAAAAATTCATTTTGGTCTTGCTGTACTCCATAGTACATTTTAAATGAGAATTAGTATCGTTGATATATTCTTTGAACAATATCAAATCTGCTTCAGAACGAGTCCAGAAAACTAGTTGAAGCAGGTGTTTTTTTTTTCCTTTACCTTCTTGCAAATGTGTAGTGAAAGATCCATTTAACAATTCATAGGGCAGCAGTGTGGAGTAGTGATTAGGGCAGCAGTGTGGAGCAGTGGTTAGGGCAGCAGTGTGGAGTAGTGGTTAGGGCAGCAGTGTGGAGTAGTGGTTAGGGCTCTGGGTTCTTGAGCGGAGGGTCGTGGGTTCAATCCCAGGTGGGGGACACTGCTGCTGTACCCTTGAGCAAGGTACTTTACCTAGATTGCTCCAGTAAAAACCCAACTGTATAAATGGGGAATTGTATGTAAAAATAACGTAATATCTGTAAAATGTGATATCTTGTAACAATTGTAAGTCGCTCTGGATAAGGGTGTATGCTAAGAAACAAATAAATAATAATCTATTGCATCAAAGTGTTTTTTTTAAATTTATTTATTTTCTGTCTGAGCCGATTTTGGTGCTTCATTCCTGCAAAATTGTACAGTATTATATCTTGAAATTCAGATTAATGCTAGTGGAGTAAGTGTATTACATGAGTACAGTTTTATTTTTGATGGACATTCTGATTTATTGCGTCTCCATAATGACAGATTCACCAGCTGTGCATTTTCTTTGTCAGGCCCGATTTTGATTCATCATTACTCCAAAATTCTACAGTGATTTCTCTTGAAATTCATAATAATGCTAGTCAGGTAAGTGTAATATATGTGCACAGTTTTATTTCTCACGGACAATTTATTTATTATTGCATCTCTAGAATGACAGATTCTCCAAGTGCTGTTTTCTGAGCCAAGTTTGGTACGTAATTTCTCCAGAATTCTACAGTAACTTATCTTGCAACTCTAAATAATGACAGTAGGGGGGGAGGGGGGTCTACTGTGATTGCACAGTCAGATTTTCCGTAAACAAAGCAAATTGTTTTTTTTAGTGCTGACAGCGTCCGATAGCTTGACCGCAGTGCTTTTTAGCCCAGTAGACAATATTCTTCAGTGTATTTCTGCACTGGCAATCCCTGTGATGCAACTCGGTCCAGCACATTACCTAACTCACTTATTTTCATGTGAAAGTCTATATTTTATTTCATTTTATTCCCATCATCATATCTGCATGCTCAAAGCTTTCTGAAATTATGTTTTCCAAATGCTGAGAAGAAACACGGGCTACCACTCTCCAAAGGGGGGGAAATACAGACATAAAACACAAATAAACTGATCCCCCAATCCGTCTTTGACGTAATGCACTGTTTTCTGTGCCTCAGAGGCTGCAATATATATATATATACATACACACTACCGGTCAAAAGTTTTAGAACACCCCCATTTTTCCAGTTTTTATTGAAATTTAAGCAGTTCAAGTCCAGTGAATAACCTGAAATGGTACAAAGGTAAGAGGTAAACTGCCAGAGGTTAAAAAAAGTTTAGGTTACCAAAACTGAAAAATAATGTACATTTCAGAGTTATACAAAAGGCCTTTTCAGGGAACAAGTAATGGGTAACAACTTACAGCTGTTCTGCAGCAATGGAAGTAAATTAAGCCTTGAAAGTTGATGCTAACAATTCCTACAGGTGTCCCAACTTTTGTTGATTACTTACAAACCCTCTGTCTGTATAAAAGCAGTGTTGGAACAGACTGTGTTACTACACCCTCTTAAGCATTATTTGGACAGTATTGTACTGCAGGAAGTAGTATATTGCTATCATAATGGCGAGAAAAAGGCAATTAACAAAGGAAGACAGACAGATCATTATAACCCTTAAAAGTGTAGGTCTTTCCTTTAGAGAAATTGCAAAGAAAGCCAAGGTGTCAGTGAGTACAGTTTCCTACACCATCAAAAGGCACTTTGAAACTGGAGGAAACTCTGACAGGAAGAGGTCTGGCAGACCCAAAGCCACAACAGAATCAGAAGACAAGTTTCTGAGAGACAACAGCTTGCGTGATAGGCGGCTCACAGGACAACAGCTTCAAGCACAGCTTAACACTGGTCGAAGTAAGCAAGTCTCAGTTTCAACTGTGAAGAGAAGACTTCGAGCTGCAGGTTTGACAGGTCGAGTGGCAGTAAGAAAGCCATTGCTAAGATGGCAAAATAAGAAAAAGAGGCTTGCCTGGGCCATGAAGCACCGCCAGTGGACTACTGAAGACTGGAAGAAGGTCTTATGGACTGATGAATCAATCACGCAGGGTTTTTGTACGCCGTCGAGCAGGCGAAAGGATGGTTCCTCGGTGTGTGACACCAACTGTCAAACATGGAGGAGGAAGCGTGATGGTCTGGGGCTCTTTTGCTGGATCCAGAGTCGGCGACTTGCACAGAGTGAGTGGCACCCTGAACCAAAACGGCTACCACAGCATTTTGCAGCGCCATGCAATACCCTCTGGTATACACCTAGTTGGTCAGGGGTTCATCCTACAGCAAGATAATGACCCAAAACATACCTCCAGGCTATGTCAGAACTACCTTAGAAGAAAAGAACAAGACGGTAGGCTTCAAATCATGGAATGGCCAGCACAGTCTCCAGACTTAAACCCCATCGAGCTGGTTTGGGATGAACTGGACAGAAGGGTGAAAGCAAAGCAACCTACAAGTGCAACACATTTGTGGGAACTTCTGCAACAGTGTTGGGAAGAACTTTCCAAACAATATTTGATTTCCATTGTAGAAAGAATGCCACGAGTGTGTTCGGCTGTTATATCTGCAAAAGGTGGCTACTTTGATGAGTCAAAATTTAGATTAAATTTTGTTAAACAAAACGATTCCATGATTTCTTTTTATCTCCAATTGTTTATTTGTTCTATGCTTTAATTTCAGAGCACATTGAGACATTAAACTGCGTAAATTTCAATAAAAACTGGAAAAATGGAGGTGTTCTAAAACTTTTGACCGGTAGTGTGTATATATATATATATATATATATATATATATATTCAATTTTTCAACTTCATGCATTTGCATCTTATGTCCCTGTATAAAGACAAGAAGATTTCTTTTTTTTCTGTCCCCATATGAGGTCTCCGTCCCGTGCATGAAAGGCTCACGTTAGCAGACCTTGCCTTTGAACGTGATTTGTGGAAGCACACATTGTGACATCATTCAAGAACTAAAAGTAAACTCCTGATTGGTCCTCCCTGTTGAGTTCATATGTTATTTATTTCTTTGTTTTTAAATTTATTTTACCAAAATGACATCCCAGTTTCACCTCTACTCTGTGCATTTGACGTATACAAGTCTGTGAAAAGCAGATTCTGAAAAAAAACTATTTGTCCAGTACATTTTGGTTAAAGTTTTTGTTTGGATACTGAACTGCTCCCTCCATCACCCCTCTAAGAGAAAGGGTGCTCCCTCCAGTCCAGGGCAGGCTTGAGGCGTGGAGACTGAACTGCTCCCTCCTCCTCTCTCACCCCTCTAAGAGAAAGGGTGCTCCCTCCAGTCCAGGGCAGGCTTGAGGCATGGAGACTGAACTGCGCCTCCCTCCCTCCCTCTCTCACCCCTCTAAGAGAATGGGTGCTCCCTCCAGTTCAGGGCGGGCTTGAGGCATGGAGACTGAACTGCTCCCTACCTCCCTCTCACCCCTCTAAGAGAAAGGGTGCTCTCTCCAGTCCAGGGCAGGCTTGGAAGCTCTACCTGGTTTATCATACCCTCCAGTACATTATGTATCAAGTCAATAAGCCCCCTCCTAAAAACAACAAAAACATCATAAATAAAATCCTCCCTCCCCTTCCTCAGCTGAACAGGAAACATCTTGTGCTCGCTGTCACACGGCTGGGTTTGAACGACACTGTAACAAACAGATCAGACTGAGCCACAGAGCTGCCATACACTCAGGGGCACAGGGCTTCACTTCTGGGGTCAAAAGAAGACTGGACAAAGGAGACGAGGCGATGGACGGATACGACACAACCAAAATCACGTTAGATGTAAGTGTGACCGTTGGCTTATTTGAAACCCTCTCAGTGTGGAGAGGTTAATCAATGTGTTTGCATGTTCACTGTGGTTATCATTCTATTAATGGGGTATCAGACTGGAGTAAAAGCATGGAAATGTATCGTGCTTATACCATGCATGCTGTACACTGTACAGCATAAATCACATGTAATTGCAAAACTACAGGGCAAATGGACCACATTTCAATAAGCAAACCTTGTGTTCTGTATCCGAGCTGTGCCTGCTTTCAGAGAGATAATGCTGATTATTATTGCATTGTGCTGGTCTCTTATTAACCCTTTATATTGCAAAGGCAGGCACATGGTTTGCAATTAGCGAAGAAGTGCTTGTCCAATTTACACAAAGCTTGCTAACCTGCTTTAACTTATAATGTGTCTGTCTGTCTGACTGCCATTTTAGAGTTGCACAGATTTGCATTTATATATAGAGAGAGAAAGAACTGCTTATTTAGCTGTGATGAAACTTGGACCTTTTTTAGCACAAAATCTATTAGAATCTGTCTTGGGTTATCGGAATCTTGGGTCCATCTGTCTTTCTCTATGTAATTCTAGAGTTTCGCTTACATCTAGAGAGCTGCTTGTACCATGACGATGAAACTAATTAAGAGGCTCCATCAGCTCAAGTTATACAGCTGGTGGGCTGTCTGTCTGTCTGTCTGTCTGTCTGTCCTTGTGTCAGTTTTCAGATCTACCCAGAGAAGTGCTTATTCAGTTATGATACTTGATTTGCATACATTGCTCTGTGGCTTAGATACTGCATTCACAGTAGATTTTTCAGCAATCTATAATTTACATTAAAAAACCCTGAAAGTTATTAGGTATTGTAAAAATACTGATTTGGATGTATTGATTATTGCTTTGGTTTATTATTTCTGCTTATGCAGATGCAATCAATACCAGCTGTTTCTGTGCTCTCACCTCCCTCGCTCTGAAGACGAAACAGTGGAGGTCTTGACAGAGAGGGATTTTCTATCACAGTTAATCAATAAATAGGGTGACATCTGTTCTTACTATTATTGGGATTGGCATGGACAAACAAATCTGCTTTGACTGAAGAAATGCACGCAGCTGGAGCTTATCGAATCAGAATCAGAGCAGCAGCTGCTGATTCAATTGTTATCTGGTTTCCAGATCAGGACAGATTCGTTAACAGAAGCACTTGGTGTGAAGGAGGCGATGAGGAGGCGTTCTGCTAGAGTGAGCTTCAAAAGTACAGCTGTGTGTTTTTTTATTGAGCCTTTAATTAAGCAGGAAAGTTCCACTGAGGTTAGAAATCGCTCTTTTCAAGGAAGACCTGGTCACGAAGGTGGCATACCAGACAAAAAAAACACGCATTCAAAATGAAAACAATCAATACAAACATGTTAATCAGATTACAAAAACATAATAACACTTTAGAAGCCTCGGCCAAAACAAAAACACACAGACAGTTGATTTTTTTGTTTAAACTAATTTAAAGGTATCAATACAGTAAGTTTCAATTCTTCCTGGCTGCTTAATAAGAGATAAAATCTACTGCCTGTCTGCCTGCCTATCTGTCTGTCTGTCTGTCTGTCTGCCTGTCTGTGTGCCTGTCTGCCTGTCTGCCTGTCTGCCTGTCTGTCTGCCTATCTGTCTGCCTGCCTATCTGTCTGTCTGTCTGTCTGTCTGCCTGTCTGCCTGTCTGTGTGCCTGTCTGTGTGTCTGCCTGTCTGCCTGTCTGTCTGCCTGTCTGTCTGCCTGTCTGCCTATCTGTCTGTCTGCCTGTCTGTCTGCCTATCTGTCTGTCTGCCTATCTGCCTGTCTGCCTGTCTGTGTGCCTGTCTGTCTGTCTGCCTGTCTGTCTGCCTATCTGTCTGTGTGTCTGCCTCATCTGTCTGTCTGCCTATCTGTCTGTCTGTCTGCCTATCTGTCTGTCTGCCTGTCTGTCTGATAGGTGTAACATGGTTGTTTTTTTCTTACGGGTGAATCAGAAGTTATGAAAATGGAGACAGTTTCTCCTGGCTTCTCTCTTCACACCTCTCTGCCTCTCTGAGTGAATCTGCAGACCTGTCACAACAAGGTGTGAAACAGCAGAGCACAGCAAGGCAGAACACAAGGAACAGCAAGTAGCATTGCAAACCTAGTCAGACTTCCTTGTTTAGAACTCTGCCTGCAATTGCAAAACAAGAAAGAAAAAAAACACCAATTATCTGTATCGTTGCTTAAATAATAAAGATTACTGTCATCACAGCTTTATTGAGCACATTAACAGTGCAAGCTCTTTTACAACTTCAGAACTGACTTGTAAACCCCTCTTCTCTGTACCACACACAAACTCACACGCAGAGTGAAATATAGAGGGAGGCTCTTGGGCAGCTCCCAGGTGTGTGTGCAGGGGCTGCAGGAACAGCTGTCCTAGTGAAAGGGATTCAACGCATCATTGTGAGTATCCGCTGTGGTCATAGTGCTATACACAAGGGAGGGGACGGGCATGTCTCATCTCAAAATGACAAGAGCATGCTGACACAAACTACATCTGCATTCCTTAAAATAAATAAGCATTTATATAAAAAGCTGTAGTCAGTCTACATACACCCAATGGAAATTTATCATTTCTAGAAATTTCTCGAAAGCAAACAATGTTTTGTAGCAAAAGTTTTGCTTTTGTGGATGAGGAAAATAAGTTGCAAAACTCCAAAATGGTAATTCAAATGTATTCATGCCCTTTGATGCTACGATAAGGTGCTAGAAATTTCAAGATGATCATGCAGAACCTGATTCTAGAAAAGCCGAGAGCATGCTGGATTGTAGGTGAACATTCTTAGAAAGTATAAAAGGGTTAGGAATAGAATGATTGCTGTCATTACCAATAAACCAATATGGGGAAAAAGTAAAGAGCTATCTGAAGACCTTAGGCAGAAAATGATTTCTCGTTATAAAGCTGGAGAAGGTTACAATAAGATTTCCAAGCATTTGAGTATCCCATTTTCAACTATCGTTTCTATTATCAAGTACAAGACTCATGGTACTGTCACAGCGTTCCCTCGGTCTGGAAGAAAGAAGGTTCTTTCACCAAGAACAAGTAGAATTGTGAGGAAGGTTACCAACAATCCGAGACTGACTGCCGAAGATATTCAAAGTGAATTGGCTGCAAGTGGGACTGGAGTTTCCATTTCAACCATAGGTCGAGTATTGCATGGTGAAGGTCTCAATGGTTGCAGGCCAAGGAACAAGCTACTCTTAGGAAAACGTCACAAGGACAATCGCTTAAAGTTTGCAAAATGGCATTTGAATGATGGATATGAGTTCTGGTCAAAGGTTTTGTGGAGTGATGAAACACAAATCAAGCTATTTGGACACACTGATAGTCGTTCCGTTTGGAGAAAGTCTGGTGAGGCGTACAAAGAACAGAACACCATACCTACTGTCAAGCATGGAAGTGGTAATATCCTTCTATGGGGCTGTTTCTCCTCTAATGGCACAGGAAATTTAGTTCCAATACATGGCAAAATGGATTCCATCGCATACCAAAAGATACTGGCCAATCATCTGAAACCCTCCGCTACAAAACTTGGTTTAAAACACAGCTGGACGTCCCAACAGGACAACGATCCAAAGCACACATCAAAACTACTTCAAAATGGTTAAATAAGAATAAAATCAAGGTTCTAGAATGGCCGAGTCAAAGTCCCGATCTAAATCCGATTGAGAATCTTTGGTGCCTCAACTAGCTAGTAATTTTATTTTCCTTGTCAGAGTATGAAAATTTTGGAATTAGCAGTTTTGCAAAAAAAAAATTGCTGAAATAAATAATTGTAGACATCTATTTCCTGTACCTTTTTTTTTCTCATCTACAAAAGCAAAACTTTTGCTACAAAACACTTCTGTAAAACAAATTACTCATCACATCATGCTAGAGTCAAAGCTGATTCATTTGAGGTTCACTGTGACATCAGGCCAGAAGAAGCAGGAAGGGAAAAACATTGACACCAAGTAAATACTACAGTTCAAAAAATGACGGCGGCGGCGCACCAACACAAAAATAAACAAACCCAGATCAGGCTGAGCAATAGCCTTCACTGTTCCTGTAGGTTTAATTTTAAATGAAGTTTCGTTTCGTTTCGTTTTCGCTCCTCTCGCTCTCACGCCTAACACCCACCCCGAGTGCAGAGAGCTGCAGGCTTTTATGGATGTGACCATCTCCCAATTAGCAACAAATTAATCACTTAATTAAACTCGGGAGATGGTCACCTTATGTACAAGGTTTTTAAATTATTCCTGGCAGAGGACGAGCACCAATCTCGCCTCTGCCAGAGCATGTTTTAAAAATAAAAACAACAACAAAACCAGCTGCGCTTCGCCGTCATATAAATACAAAAACAAATAAATACAAAACAATAACTTGCACAGGGGCGGAGGGGGAGACCATGTTCTCAAAATAAACAAATCATAACTGTACAGGGCTCCTTGCCCTGTTACATTCACATTAAAGAGTTAAGTGAAACCGGATTAAAGATTCAAAACTAACCCCTTCTACAATCAGCAACCCCTGACAATCCTTTGTTCCCTCGCCTGCAGGTTTCTGATCTGGCCATGTTTGACGAGTATAACGACACGTATGCTTTGGGGTCCTACCCGGATGTAGAGTACACGTGCGAGGACGACTCCCCCCTCAGCCTTGCCAGCATTGAGCGCTTCTGCACCATCTTCCTACCTGTGGTCAATACCATCGTCTTCCTGACAGGGGTGTGTGGGAACGGACTGGTGCTGGTCATCCTGAAGCGTAACAGGCACTCCCTGGGCGTCACCGAGCTCTACCTCCTTCATCTGGCTCTGGCAGACCTCCTGCTCCTGCTGGTGTTCCCCTTCTCCCTGGTCCAGGCCCTGGGGGGCTGGGTGTTTGGCCCCTTCCTCTGCAAGGTCGTGGGCGTGGTCTACAAGCTCAACTTCTACTGTGGTGGCCTGCTGCTGGGCTGCATCGGGTTCGACCGCTACCTGGCTGTGGTGCACGCCGTGAAGAGGTGCCGTGGGCGGCGGGCTCACACCGTGCACCTGATCTGCGGCGCGGTCTGGCTGCTCTGCTTCTGCTTCTCCGTGCCCAATGCAGCTTTCCTCTCGGTCTCCCCGCTGGCTACAACAACAGCAGCGACCAACTATCCTGCAGCTTCACCAGCCACGGCACCCACGGCTACAACTGGGACATCGCCAGCCGATTCCTGGCCCACATCTTGGTTTCTTCCTGCCCCTGGCCGCCATGGTGTACTGCTACTCCGCCATCGTGGCGACGCTGTGCCGCAGCCAGCAGAGCTGACAAGCACCGCGCCATCCGGCTGGCGCTGCTCGTCACCGGGTCTTCGGCCTCTGCTGGCTGCCCTACAACGCCGCCCTGTTCCTGCAGACCCTGGTGGTGCTGGGCGTGGTTCAGGAGGGGAGCTGCTCCTTCCGTGGCGCGCTGAGCCACGCGGTGACGGTGGACGGAGAGCGCCGGGTACATGCACTGCTGTCTCAACCCCATCCTCTACGCCGTGGGAGTGAGGTTCCGCCAGGACCTGCTCAGACTGCTCAGGGACGTGGGCTGCCTGAGAGCGGAGCGGGCTGAGTCACTGAGCCAGCTGGGACGGACACGCATGTCCTACTCCGAGGCAGCGAGCACCAGCACCACCGCAGGATACAACTTTTAGGAAGGGGTGTGTGGGGTTGTGTAGAGAAACCCCAGGCTTGCAGAACTACATGAGTCCTGTGTTACATGCTGGAAAACCAAAAATACAAAAACTGTACAAATATGCTCCATACACAATTCAAATTGATATATTTGTTATTTCTTTAGTTGAGATCATTATACATTAGAAACAGATGTTTAGATGTGTCAGTGCTCAAGTTGATTCAATAGGATGATGACTGGCTCGTCTTTAGCTGTGGCAGCTCCTGTAGAGGCTAGCTTACCTGCAGCAAATATCATAACAGAGGCTTGCAATAGGGGCTTACCTGCAGCAAATAGAGGCTTGCGATTGGGACTGTAGATGGAAATGTTTGCCAATAAGTGGCAACCAAAAAATAATTCTTAAATAATAGAGGTCTCACCTTTGATGGAACGACCATGCATTTGCAGAAATTAACTTGTCTGCTGCAACAATCTTATTTTCCCCATGTGTACTAAATCCAACGTTGGCCCACATGTACAACTTAAAATCACTTTTTTCTTAATTATTTTAATGTGAAAAATAACAGTGTGGAACAGAATTAAATTACTGGAAAAAAATAAAAATACCTCCAACTTCCATAGTAAATATTTGGTTTTGGTAACTTGTAGGCAAAATTCTCATCTTGTCCTTTAAAACTTAATTAACATATTTAGAATCACTTTGATTTATAACAAATACCCAACGTCCTGCATGCCAGTTCTGAATGCCTGTGGTTGCAGTGTGGTTAAAATCCACATGATTTGTGTTTGGTGCAATGCTGCATCCCTTACTTAACAATGCATTAGTCCTTGTGTTGGATTCATGTTAATCCTTTTTGAATAAATATTGAATGCTTCTTACTTGCAGTTTGCATGTGTAGCGTGTTTGTGTTCTGATATCAATGAATAAATTTCACACTCTTAATACATCAAAAGCACTACAATGGGGAGAAACATTTGAAAGCTTGATTTAATGGAGGGTCGGATGTATTATTTTATTTTTTTTAATTGATTTAAAATGTGATTCATCGTACAACTAATGGAGTTAAAGTAAATATGTTAAAGTCAGTAATTGATATGAAGATAGGTCATCACACAAAGCATGGCTGCAGTGATTGATCAAACTCCTTCTTGCAGGTGGTTCCTGCTCGCTGGAAGCCGCTTTTGTATTAAATATTCCTTCCCCGCAGCAATGCAAGACCTAAGCGAAGGAGCTGGGCGTGGTTCTGCAGCGTTTAACCTCATCAACTCCTAACAGCACTGCATCACACAACACTGTCCTTACACAAGCACGTTAGACAGTCTAGTCTGGCAAAAGCTGGTTGCCAGTGTTTTTTTAAGCTGTTTTATGGTGTTTTAATACAGCAAGTCGTGTATTTCCCCTGTCTGTGGTGAGAATTAGGCGTAAACAACACCCGTTATTATTTGAAAAGAAATCATAGAAACTGCAGTTAGAGGCGTTAATCATGAAGCAAGGGAGACGTGAAGGAAAAGGAGAAGAAATGAAATGAATTTGTGCTAAAAAAAAACAACCCAAAAGATCTTACTTCGTTAATTCCAAAAGGGATATTAGTCATAAGATGCTGTATTTGTTCTTCTTTATCACTGAAACCTAAAACAGCTGTGAGTTGTGAACATTTTTTTTTTAATCATTACCATTAAAAAATGTAAATATGTCAGCAGGTTATTTTCAGAAGCACACCAGTACTGCAGATAGTGCATTCAGCTGGAACCCCAGTTCCTGACAATATTTTTTTTCTCTTTCTTTATGAGAACGTCTCAGATCAGTAAACAATTTGAGCCTGTTTTGAATCACGCTCCCACTGCCCGTGCAACGCAAAGATGGGAAGAAAAACAGGGTGTCACAACTCTGCACCGGCCAATCACAGGACATAAACCCAGTGAAGCAGGCGAGGGCTCTCCTCGGCCGATCCCAGCGCCCCAGTAAACCCACTTCCCGGGACTCCCTCATACAGATCTTGTGCCAGGAACGGGCTGCAATCCTGCACACCAGGCTTCCTGATCTTGCCCGCACGCCGCGTCAGCTGCCGCTGCACAAGGCAAGGGCTGCGCCACACAGCGGTACACGCACTCTAAGTTCTGCCAGTGCGATGCATGGTTCCAGAATAGACAGGTGTGGTTTCAACCCTGGGTGTACATTTACTTACTGTGTCAAGCCTCTGCACAGACACACTCGTAGCACATGCACACAGGCAGGTATGTAAATATGAAGACCGCATGCACACTTAGCATGGCATGGAGAGATGTGAATAAAACATTAGTCACACAGCTGTTTCCCCCACACAACCCCTGTTCCTCCCCAGTGCTCACAGCTTGCCTTCTTCGCAACAAGTCTCTAAATCCTCTTCTCTGTCTCTCTCTCTCAACTGCTCCTTCAGTAATCACAGCTCAGGACCAGGAGGTGCAATATCAGCTATAGCATATTCACAGAATATCCAACAGGGTGCTCCATTTGATATTGCTAAACTATATATTAGAATAAATATACTGTGGTGTACAAAGCCGAAGTCTTGAAGGATCCCAGCGAGTCAGCATCAATAACAGGACTCCTGTGAAGACGTAACTCTGTCCTAAACCTGTCCTGCCTTCATTTCAAGCTGCGTCCTCCGCTCCCGATCTCTGTTCTGCGCTGGAAGCACTCTCCAGGATTTCTGAACCGCTGTTAAGATTTTAAAAGGTATCACTGCTTCCCGATCCCCCAGCATGGAGTTATATATATATATACAGTACTGTGCAAAAGTTTTAGGCAGGTGTGAAAAAATGCTGTAAAGTAAGAATGCTTTCAAAAATAGACATGTTAATAGTTTATATTTATCAATTAACAAAATGCAAAATGAGTGAACAGAAGAAAAATCTACATCAAATCAATATTTGGTGTGACCACCCTTTGCCTTCAAAACAGCATCAAGCATCAATTCTTCTAGGTACACTTGCACACAGTTTTTGAAGGAACTCGGCAGGTAGGTTGGCCCAAACATCTTGGAGAACTAACCACAGTTCTTCTGTGGATTTAGGCAGCTTCAGTTGCTTCTCTCTCTTCATGTAATCCCAGACAGACTCGATGATGTTGAGATCAGGGCTCTGTGGGGCCATACCATCACTTCCAGGACTCCTTGTTCTTCTTTACGCTGAAGATAGTTCTTAATGACTTTCGCTGTATGTTTGGGGTCGTTGTCATGCTGCAGAATAAATTTGGGGCCAATCAGATGCCTCCCTGATGGTATTGCATGATGGATAAGTAT
>CM060287.1:3676174-3701174 GCA_030684275.1 Acipenser oxyrinchus oxyrinchus | reverse complement strand
GGACAGCGCTGTGCGTTCCGCAACACTCTTTTGAAGGCTATGTGAAAACCTCCACATCTCTCTGGTCTCATATAACCGACTATATGAAGTCTCCAGTCCGTCCCTGTGGCCCTTCCAGTCCTGGTCTTTGTTCCAACCCTGTTCTAAACTGAACCAAATGAAACCTCTGTCCAGCCCCTGAAGTAGTTCATGATCTCATTTCACCTGTTAAATCTGGAGTGGAATCACAGCTCTCCAGGACCCGGACTAGACAGCCCTGCCTGTCAAGGATCATTACCCACGCCCCTCTGCTCTCACCTGCCATGTTCCCTCCGGGCAGCAGGGGGCGGTCTGGCAGGAGCTCGTCGTCCGAGGTGGCAATGGTCTTGATGGCGTCGTGGTAGAGGGGTGTGGAGCTGGGCATGGCATACTTCGACATCTGGGACATGATGAGGGACAGGGGGTTCTGGGAAGGAGCGCCGCCCGGGGAGGAGGTGAACGGCATGCTGGGATTGATGCCTCCACAGGTGTTGCTCCGTGGGGGGTGGGGGCCTGTGGTTGAGGGGAGGGGGGGCAGAGAGAAACGGGATTAGTTCATAACCCAACACTTTATAGAGGTATGGTCGAGGTACTGGTCAAGACGTTGTATGTTTAAGTGTTCAGTTGCGTGCATTTCTTGCAGTGTCAGGCACGAGAGGGGCTATCAAACAGAGATCAAGAGACACTCTCAGCTTGATTAGAGGGAGCCACCAAAGACTTAAACAGAAGACATTCAAACTAAATAATATTACACAAAAACACACACACACAATTCCGATATTACTTCTAACTGGTTTATAATTGTTGTTAAAATTTTTTTTAAAATGGATTTTGTAAGTTAATACAACACGTGGCTGGGGTCCAATGACAGCAGCTGGCACAATCTACAATCCTGCAGTCACATCTATAGACCTTGAAACTGATTTTCCACAAATCATTTGAGATGTGGTGCTTTCGTATCCCACTGCTCCCACATCGACTGACGGCACGGCGACGAGGGGTGACAAGAGAGCACAGAGTTTGAATGCTAACCACGTGCTTATACAGGCCTTGGTTTACACAGTGGTTAGTCTCCAGAGCAGGACAATTTATTTTAAAATACTATATTTTGTTAGTGTTCCACATGTTCATAAGAACGAAAGCCTTGACAATGCACTGCTCTGAGCTCTCAGTCTCTGCTATTGGGCCATCTGATAACTTTTATTGAAATAACTTCCATTTAAATTTGAGAATAGTTCACATAGTCCTCTCATGGACCTTGTGAGAAGCTTTCAGGACCACAGATTTAGAATCGCAAGACCGAAACCCTGCCTTCTCACCTGAGTCCATGGCATTCCCGCCCTTACCCCCCTGAGGCACCCCGGGCTGGGTAGCGCAGTCTTTGGGGAGGGGCCCAAGCACCAGGGAGGGACGGGCACCGAGGGAGACTTGAGCCGACTGGGGACCCCTGTGGGAGATCGCACCCCAAAGATGAGGGTCCGAGCACCTGCGGGACGATTTCATGGAAGAGGAAGAGGAGGGCGGGGGCCGGATTGGGGGTCCCCAGCGAGGACAGCTGGGGAGACTTGAGGCCGGCCGGGCGAGGGGAGGGAAGCATGGGGAGTGCACCTGGTTGACGGTGGGGGATTTCAGGTGGTGGGGAGGCATGCCGGGGGAGTTCATGGGGTGAACGTTGATGGTGAGGTCAGAGGGTCTGCGCCCCCCCAGAACCCCCCCACCACTGCGGGGCATGTGGCTCAGTCTGGAGGTGCCCCCCATGGGCGGCCCTTGCTGGTCGGGGCTGAACATTTCTTGCGGGGTTTGGGGGTTGCCCATGTCCTGGGGCAGGTAGCCTCCCGGCCCCCCAGGGAAGGGTCCTTGATTGGGGAAGGGTCCGCCTCCCGGCATCATCATCTTGTTCCCGGCCATCCCCCCTCCGTTCTGTGCTCGGGATCGGGCCATCTCCTCCTGGTGCAGAAGCTCGTTGAGGGGACCCCCCGCTAGCCTCATTTTCTGGGTCATGAGCATCTGCTGCTGCTGCTGAGGGGTCATCTGCAGATTGAGATTCATGTTCATATTCACGTTCATGTTCATGTTCAGGTTCCCCATTTGATGCTCAACCAATTCTCTCATGGGGGGCTGCTGGTGACCCCCTCCGCACCCCACACCCCCCATCGGAGACCCCATCATGGCCCGGGACCCTGGAAAATCCATGGGGTCCCCCACGGAGTTAGCGAACCCCCCTCCTGGACCCCCAGCTTGCTCCATCATCCTTGGCCCGTTGCCCCCCTGCTGCTGCTGCTGCATCCTCTCCATCTCCATCGCCTGGTTCATGGCCGCCTGCCTCTGCATTCCTTGTATCTGCCTCTTCTCCATCATACGGAACATCTCCTCCCTAGCCCTGGGGTTCAGCATTCTTTCGGGGTCCCCCTGGAGGTGCTGCATGGGTGGGTAACCCCCAAAACCAACTGGGGGGCCACCACCACCTCCTCCCATCGGGGACATGTCCTCCAGCCAGACCATACCGGACCGGCCCGGAGGCCTATGCATGGGGTTCATGGGGCCCATTGGATCCAGGCCCATCATTCCTCCAGGGTTGCCCCCTCCAGGGTACCCCCCGCCCCCAGGCCCAGGCCCCAGCCTCTGCATGCCAGGGTGGAAGCGAGGCCCTCTTGGACCCCCTCCCTCAAGGTGCATCTCTAGCATTCTGCCTCCGTTCCCCCCACCCCCTGCCATTCCTGGGAGCCACTGCTGCTGCTGGGGCGGCAGCGGCTCCCCGGCTTTGCTGTGATAAGGAGGCGGAGGGCCCCTAATCATCCCAGCCATGCCCATTTCGGGGCCCCCGTCTCCCATCATCCTGGGGTGCGGGTGCGGGTGGGGGTGCAGCCCAATCTGCTCCTGCTTCCTGCGCTTCTCCTGGTAGTACTCCTCCTGCAGCTTGCGCCAGGCCATCTGCTCGGGGGTCAGCCCCTCCTGCTGGTTCATCAGCAGGCACATGTCCAGGGAGGACGGGGAGGAGTGGGGGGGCAGGCCGTGGTGGGAGGGGTGCATGTGGGAGTGTGGAGGGTGGGGGTGTTGGAGATGCGGAGGAGGAGGAGGAGGGCCCCCACAACCACCTTGGGACATGACGGGCTCATCCAGCCCGCCAACCAGGCTTTGTGTCTGGGAGATAATAGACTGCAGAGGCTCTTCATATTTCTTGACTTGCTGCTGCTGGTTTGGGTTCCCTCCCAGGGGAGGAGGAGGTGGGGCTTGGGGGCTGCTGTTGGGGCCGTTATTACTGTTTGCCCCCAAGCTCCCGTTGTTATTATTAGTACTGGGATCTCCTCCTGGAGCGACTACGCCACCCCCCCCACCGCTGCGGAGCAGCAAGCGCTCAATGTCTCTCAGGGTCTGCAAGGAGCGCTCCCTGTGCTCCAGCTGCTGCTTGGAGAGACCCTCCGTGTTCCCGCCCCTCTGGGCCGGCACGTTCCCAGGGTCTGAGTCTCCTTGCTGGGCAGGGGCAGGGGGAGGAGGGGTGGGCGGGACGCTGGGAGGCTCTACCAGTCCTGGAAGTGGTTTTGAGGAGCTGCTGTTGGTCGCACTGCCCCCGGACTGGGGAGGCTCTTGTTGCTGTGATTGTTAGTGCTGCTGCTGTTCTTGTTGCCCCCAAGATGAGGGCAGAGTCAGGGCATCTGGGGGCTCGCCTGTCGCTCCGCCTGGGGGTCCCACGGAAGAGGGGTGCCAGCTGGGTTCAGCTGCCCGCTCGAGGAAGGTCTGGGGGTACCGCTCTGCGATTTGGGGGTCCCGCCTGGAGGGGTGGCAGCGTGGAGCTGATCAGGAAGGCCAGGGAGCTTGGAGGGAGGCGGGGGGCACTGTGGAGAGAGAGAGAGAGAGAGAGAGAGAGAGAGAGAGAGAGAGAGAGAGAGAGAGAGAGAGAGAGAGAGATTAGAGAGTCAAGTAAAAATACAATACATATCACTATATATACAGACAATAATTGGAAAAAAATCACTGTACATGCTTGAGAGAGTATGTCAAGGGCGCATGTCTTAGAGGTGTGGATGACTTATTAACCAGGCAAACTGTTTGCTACAATTATATTTTCCTAATGCATTACTAGTGTAAAGTTTCATGCTGTGTTGTAAAGCAATGAAAATTTCACGTTATAAAGCAATTCAAGTTTGCGATTGCTGTGACCTGTTTTACACATCTGAAGATGCATCTTTGATTAGTTGTAACCGGTCCTCCGTGCATTTCACAGTTCTGTAAAACAAGAAGCTTGAAATTGCTGGCTGCAACCCAGTTTAAGAGATGAAACGCTTCCATTGATAAAACAAATGAAACAGGAAACAAGAAACAAAAATCGAGAGAGCGAGGGAGAGAGAGGGGGAGAGGGAGAGAGAAGCAGAGAGACAGACAGACAGTACGAGAGTGCAGAGACTGACCTTGTCCAGTTTGGTGCGCGGGACGGTTTGCTGGTGAAACGCCACGATGGAATCCGCCCGGCCCTGCATCACCGCCTCGGCAGCACTGCGGAGAGAAAGCAGGTCAGTAGAGTACCAGGACCTCCTCGATACACGATGCACAGAGAGCAGTACAGTACCAGGACCTCCTCGATACACGATGCACAGAGAGCAGTACAGTACCAGGACCTCCTCGATGCACAGAGAGCAGTACAGTACCAGGACCTCCTCGATACACGATGCACAGAGAGCAGTACAGTAACAGGACCTCCTCGATACACAGAGAGCAGTACAGTAACAGGACCTCCTCGATACACGATACACAGAGAGCAGTACAGTACCAGGACCTCCTCGATACACGATGCACAGAGAGCAGTACAGTAACAGGACCTCCTCGATGCACAGAGAGCAGTACAGTAACAGGACCTCCTCGATACACGATGCACAGAGAGCAGTACAGTAACAGGACCTCCTCGATGCACAGAGAGCAGTACAGTACCAGGACCTCCTCGATACACGATGCACAGAGAGCAGTACAGTAACAGGACCTCCTCGATGCACAGAGAGCAGTACAGTACCAGGACCTCCTCGATACACGATGCACAGAGAGCAGTACAGTAACAGGACCTCCTCGATACACAGAGAGCAGTACAGTACCAGGACCTCCTCGATACACGATGCACAGAGAGCAGTACAGTAACAGGACCTCCTCGATGCACAGAGAGCAGTACAGTAACAGGACCTCCTCGATACACGATGCACAGAGAGCAGTACAGTAACAGGACCTCCTCGATACACGATGCACAGAGAGCAGTACAGTAACAGGACCTCCTCGATGCACAGAGAGCAGTACAGTAACAGGACCTCCTCGATGCACAGAGAGCAGTACAGTAACAGGACCTCCTCGATACACAGAGAGCAGTACAGTACCAGGACCTCCTCGATGCACAGAGAGCAGTACAGTAACAGGACCTCCTCGATGCACAGAGAGCAGTACAGTAACAGGACCTCCTCGATACAACACACGCACACTTGTTTCTGCACTCCTGCAGTGACTTGCTCACTGACCTGTTGGCGAGGTTGGTGGTAAAGACGTAGACCAGGGGTTTGGGGCCGGAGCTCAGCTCAGCGCGAAGCCCCGCTCCCATGCCCAGCGGCACCACCGAGGAAGCTGATTCACAGAGAGAGGAGAGCGGGTTCGAACCAGGGGGCGGCCCTGCCCTCGAAAGTGGTCCCCTCCTGAAAGAGAGAGAGAGAGAGAGAGAGAGAGAGAGAGAGAGAGAGAGAGAGAGAGACGTAAACTATTAGACTCAGTTAACTCTTAACAACTATAAAAGAAATGCATCTTTTCACAGTGCATTCATCACTGTCTGAATATCAGTTAAGGGGGTCAATTAATAAGAAACAGGACAGGGGCACCAAGACCTGCCAGTGTTTTAAGCATCACAGTAGACCCTATTTGAGCCCTATTTTGTATCTACTTGGCCAATTTACTGTAGAAACTGAAAGTGCATTTCATTAAAGCTGCAACGTACAAACCAAGCTGAATGACATCAGCACCAGCCAGTGCCTCTGCACAGCAAGGGTTCCCCTCACCCGTCAATACCAGTGCCCGTCACTAGGTGGTGCTACAAGGCTGTGGAATTGCAGGTCTGTCTGTCTGCCTGCTTGCAGGTGAGCTAACCCAAGAGGAAGCCAGCACCTCCTGCGTCTCTTTCAATGCAGTCTGGGACCTTCTTCAATAGTGGGCTAAACTAGGACTAGCTTTATGTGGCGTATTTCACTTTTGTATACACCTGACCTGGTTTCTTTTTTTAAATCTACACCTTCAGTCCCCCAGTATCCCAGAATGCACTCACGGTGCTTGGCAGGGCCGGGGGCGGCCGTGATTGGCTTGTCCTCCTCCTCCTCGCTCTCTGCTCCCGAGCACCACTCGTCCCCGCTGTAGGGCTGCTTCTTCTCCAGAACACAGCGGCGCTTACTGCGCATCACGCCCTCTACTGGACAGGAGGAGAGAACACACCGTCACTGCAGCTGCTCATTCAGGAAGTGTAAAACTTGGGGAGGTTCAATGACAAACGCTTCCACTAGAAGTCTACAATAGACAATTAAAAGTAACATAATACAGTCAGTGACAAACGTCTTGCTCTGTTACAAAAGAAACTAATTCAATGACAAAAGTGAAAGGAATTCTCTCTCAATGTCTACAATAAAAAAATAAATTCAAATGACACATTTCCATTTGGCATTTTTCTTCAATATTGATTCAGAAGTGTAAATACATTTACAGGTTTTAGTTTACCAGTAGACTTTTACGCAAATCATTTCATAAAAAAAATTAATTGCATGTAATTCGTTAACAGAAGGGGAGATCTTTATTTTGATGGATTTCCTGTTTCCCTGAACAGTACAGTTAATGTAACAATGTACTGGAATCTTTGATAGATTCTGTTTGCTTTTAAACTTCAGCATCGTCATCGTTGGTTCAGCCGGCTCTCTTTCATGGATTGACGTTACTCTGTGAACACGAGAAACACTTCTTTCAGCATCCACAGAACTGACAAATATCGATTAGCCTTTCTTGCTAAATTGGGAAATAGTTATTCTGCATTTCTCCAAAATTCGGTCAAAGAAATTCCTTCTGCATATCGCAGATATCCCTTCATTTCTGATTTACAGTGCGCATCAAACCCTGGAATAGAATCCAACGGGAGGCGTTCTTTATCCAAACTACAGACTTCTTGTGGGTCTAAAATTGATCAGGGTTGTAGTAACTCATCAATTTTTCACAGTTTGTGGAAAGTTTTCACACACGGTTTGTTTATTCAGGAATCTGTGCTGTGTTGTATTTATTAATTCTGCAACTTCATTGTACGTTTGATGAACTCTAATGTTACGGCTTTTCAAACCACTGTATCAGATCCACTAGTCTCTTACCACGCGTTGCAATCAGTGCAGACACCAGGTGATACTGCTGCGTGCGATCTCTCAAACAAATGCGGTTTGAGTTTGCTGGTGCATCTATTTTATTCTCGCAATAAGCTATTTCTAGAATGGCAATAAGTGTCCCTGGTAATTAGGGGGTGTTTTCTAATTAGGTTGATGCCTTAATTACTGTTTAGATCAGTTTAGCTGGAGTGGCTACACAGACATCTGGAGGGTTAGGATTGAACTGCAGATCAGTCCTGTTTTAATTCTCCCATGAATTTCGCAGGGCCTGCATTGCAGCACACTAACTGGTTATTATAACAATCGCTAATTCTAATAACGTACACGCTCTATAATAGGGGTGTGTGTGTGTGTGTGTGTGGTTTTTATTTGAGGTTCGGGAACTTTATCAGCACTGTTTCTGTGTATTCAGAAGGTTCCCCATGTTTCTGTGTTTAATAGCAAGGCAGAGCTCAGACTTATAAACGCAGCATTTAGAAAGCTCTGCTTTTACTTTGACAATGTTACCAATGTCACCGACTGATTCACTTACTTTTATTCACATAGAAAAAATTAAAAAGTAACAAAAAACTAAAACACTATACAGTTGAAGGCTATTTTTTTTAAATTGTAGTTTAAAAAGTGTAGTTTACAGCTCTGGGGCCCGGTTCACAATGCTGTTTTCATGACACAGTCTGCTACACTGCTGTAGAGAGTTCGAGGAGTCTGGAGCAGCTGTGCGTTCGCTTCCTCGACAGGAAGCTCAGAGTGCGCGGCTGACTTTGCTGAAAGCACGTGGCTGACTGGTTCAGCGAGAGCGCGTAGGAGTTTCTCAGCTGAGCAGCAGCCAACGCAGCGCATCAGAAAGTGACCGTTTACTGAAACTCCACAGCACTGCCTGGCAGCAGCACGTTAAAACTACCTCTGCACTCTTCCTGGCTTCATAGAACCCTCCTATTCTCCACTCAGTATTAGAAAAAGATGCGTCTCTCCCCCCCCCTCCTCCTCCTCCCCCCGAATGGTTAGATTAAAACTTATGATATTAATAATATTGAAGTCAGCAGCGTGGGCCAGACTCTCAAAGAGCTTTTTTACTCATGCAATTACAATTCAAATCGAAAAAGCGATACGAAACTGGAGATACCGCACCAGCACCTTGATTTCAATACTTTTCATAATCACGGTGTTGCAGGTTTTGAAAAACAAAAACAACTTTTATTACAAATGCAACAGTACTGGATTCGTTTCATGAGATTCAGTCTGTTCGCTGGGACATGTGGCATGCCTGGCATGTATAATTCACCATCTGAACCGGGGGGGGGGGGCAAAGCTTAAAGCTGGAGTGGAACGGCCCTCCAGGACCGTGACTGGACCCCCTGATCTACACGGGGAGGTTGCTTTGGGAAGTTGGTACAGCAAGTGGACTTTGAGTAACTGTCCTCACCCTTGTCAATTTCCATAGCAGAAAAATCTCTTTTTCTTTTGTATTTCAACTTAGGCTATGCAGTCATAATTACACACACACACACACACACACACTGACACACACACACTCACACACTGACACACACACACACACACACACACTGACACACACACACTGACACACACACACTGACACACACACACTGACACACACACACTTAGTATCATAGATTTACAGAGCGTCCGGTCAGCAGGGTTTGAGCTCATTAGCGCTGCTGATAACGGGATGAAAGAATCTCTCAGGGACGATCGCGGCAGGATTATATATAGACAGTGAAAGGAAGGACGCAGTCACATCTCTAGACCCTGTGTACCTGAAACTGATCTTCTGCAAAACGTTTTTCATGCTGACTGGTAACAAACATTCAACGTGTCGAACTTAAGGGGGCTTCGTAGTAAAGTTTAAAGCAAAATCGTGCAGTAGCTTTGCTGTTTTTTTGTTGAATGATTTCATGATTGAATGACCTACCTTTGGAGTCGGGTTCGAGGCTGGGGGTCAGGGCCTCTCTCTGCTCCCCGGAGTCGATGGAGACGCTGCGCTCCCTCTTCCCCTTCAAAGGCCCAATGCCCCCCCCTGCCTGGCTCTTGAGCCCCGAGTTCCCCGGAGAGATCTGATTGGCTTTGCCTCCTCCGCCACCACCATGATTCCCCGCCCCCGCGCCCTTCGACCCCAGGCTGCCGGCGGGCCCCTGGCTTACATTCTGGTGCTGCGATTGGGCGCTGCTGTTCACTTGCTTGCCATGATTGGTCAGTTTACTGTCTGGGTGCATTTGATTGGCTGGGACTTGGGGAGGGTGGTGGAGGGGTGCGAGCCGGATTTCCACCGTGCTCTGCGGTCTCCGCTACGAGTCTCAAATCACCTGCGAGAGGGAGGAGAGAGAGAGAATAATATGCCAATATATTGCAGCCACCTCATTCTCAGCTCTCAGCTCTCCAGCGGTCATTACCAGCACCTTAATAATAATGAGCACGAGTCTAAACACTCCATTCTCAGCTCTCCAGCGCTGTCATCACCAGCACCTTAATAATAATGAGCACTAGTCTAAACACTCCATTCTCAGCTCTCCAGCGCTGTCATTACCAGCACCTTAATAATAATGAGCACTAGTCTAAACACTCCATTCTCAGCTCTCCAGCGCTGTCATCACCAGCACCTTAATAATAATGAGCACTAGTCTAAATACTCCATTCTCAGCTCTCCAGAACACTGGTACTTTTCAGCCAATCAGAAGCCTGGGTTAGTCCAAAGTTTGTAACAAATGTTTGGGATGAATAAAAAAGGAAGAGTAACAACCAGACTCACTGCGATGGGCTCTTTAAACAGACTGTGAAGCATACCGGCAGCCAACGCCTTTCATTGCTATTCCTCTGTTCTGAAAGAGAGAGAGAGAGAGAGAGAGAGAGAGAGAGAGAGAGCGAGAGATGCAAAAAACTTTAAAAACAAATAAACAACCATGTTGTCAGGGACACTTTGTAAATGTTTTTTTTTTTTTTTGACAATCCAATATTAAAATGTGCACGAGGCTGCACGTGAGCCACACTAATGACTAGGATTAAACACAGAATATGAAACAGCAGCCAGAGTTACTGCAGAATAAACACCAAAGGACAACATTCCTCAAGCATGTTTCTGAAAACGTTTCAATTCTGAACGTTCAGCGTTTGCATAGCGCTTTAACTTTGAAACTTCAAAACACCCCAACGCCGCAGTGCACTGTGGTACTTGTAGTCATTAACTCCCCACGTCGCAGTGTATTCTGGTACTTGTAGTCATCAACAGCCTCACGCCACAGTGCACTGTGGTACTTGTAGTCATTAACTCCCCACGTCGCAGTGTATTCTGGTACTTGTAGTCATCAACAGCTGCACGCCGCAGTGCACTGTGGTACTTGTAGTCATTAATGGCCTCACGTCGCAGTGCATTCTGGTACTTGCTGTCATTAACTCCCCACGTTGCAGTGCATTTTGGTACTTGTAGTCCTGCTTCTCTTAAAGGAGTTGGAATTGAAACACAGGCACTGCCCTCCGACCCTGGTGTTGAGGAGTCTATGAGACGCACCACAGAGTCCAGTCATTAGGAGGCAATGCTTTGCGTTGATGTGTGAATTCGATGCAGTAAACACACCTGGTACAAACCCAGAGTCCCCTCAATAGGCCAGCGGGATACAAGCACTGCAAGGTAGGATCTGCTGTAACTCAGAGTACCAGAAATCACTGCCAAATGTTTACTGATAGGACCTCATTGAGAACGAAATCAAACCAGCCTGACCTGTGCATAGAAGGGCATCTCAAAACGTCCTTACTTCCTGTTTCAGGCTTTATTTTGTAGACACTATTTGGGGGATTTTGTTTTATTTAAATGTCTTTAGTGAAAGACGGTTCTTTACTAAACTGTAAAAGATCCTTTTTTTTTTTTTACATGCAGTTTGACTTGTCATGTAATACCAGTGTTGGCCACAGGGTGGCAGCACAGCGACTGCAGACTGAATTCCCAGTTAACCCTCGCACTGCCACACAAACTTTTCCCAGGGATTAACATATCGGATTGTGGCACCCAATTCCCCAAGGCTTCCTTCACTTGTGCGCTGCTTTTCTGTACAGAGCAATCCATTTCTTAGCTGCACGATTACATTTACAGAGACATCCACCCAGGCCCAGGCTGTCTGCACAGAAACAGCCCCCAGCATGAGACGCTGAGTGGCAAACACCACAGTGAAACAGAGCTGCCCAACATGTCTGACCCAGCCACACCAACCAGCAAGAACTTCTGAAAGAGAGGCGAACACAAACCGCTCACAAACGAAAAGCAGACCAAATAAAAATACAAGACCATGGCAGCCACTCTTTGGGTATGTTGTGCTCATATAAAACACTTCAGTTTGCTGTTTTGACTGGAACTGCTTCTGCCAAAGCCCTATACAAAAGCTTGCAGTCTTTTCAAGTCCATGAACAGCCTTGCCTGCGATACCGCACCTCAATCAGAAGCCTCACATACAGTAAGCTCAAGAGCCATGGACTGCTCTGCCTGCTGTACAGCACACTAGACTCACCCCAGCCCGGCACAAGGACTCGCTTCTCATTTGACACTAAAGCCCGCTTGTACCACAATTCTGCAGCTACTCAACAGAGCACAGCTCTCCAAACCTTTCCCAGTGAGGATCCAGAACTCACAAAGATCTCAGAGGCAATGTTAGGGGCCCCAGTGAAGCACAAAGTCCCACACAAACCTTACCTTTGTTCAATTATTAAAAGTTTTGACAATTTTGAAATAAGAGACAAACCCTAAAAAGCCGCAAAAACAGTTTGTTTCTGTCTAAAAGAACGAGGAACAAAAAGGCACAGCAATAGAATCCACAACAAAATGCCATAAAGATCAAAACGGTGCTAACGTTAACAGCAGCAGTGGGACAGCAATTATCATCAGGCTGTACAGAAGAGAGGCGAGGCAGCCCTCACAACACTGCGCTGCACTCTGAATACAGAAGAGAGGCGAGGCAGCCCTCAACACTGCGCTGCACTCTGTGAATACAGAAGAGAGGCAAGGCAGCCCTCACAACACTGCGCTGCACTCTGTGAATACAGAAGAGAGACGAGGCAGCCCTCAGAACACTGCGCTGCACTCTGAATACAGAAGAGAGACGAGGCAGCCCTCAGAACACTGCGCTGCACTCTGTGAATACAGAAGAGAGACGAGGCAGCCCTCAGAACACTGCACTGCACTCTGAATACAGAAGAGAGGCGAGGCAGCCCTCAGAACACTGCGCTGCACTCTGAATACAGAAGAGAGGCGAGGCAGCCCTCAACACTGCGCTGCACTCTGTGAATACAGAAGAGAGGCGAGGCAGCCCTCACAACACTGCACTGCACTCTGAATACAGAAGAGAGACGAGGCAGCCCTCAACACTGCGCTGCACTCTGTGAATACAGAAGAGAGGCGAGGCAGCCCTCACAACACTGCGCTGCACTCTGTGAATACAGAAGAGAGACGAGGCAGCCCTCAACACTGCGCTGCACTCTGTGAATACAGAAGAGAGGCAAGGCAGCCCTCAGAACACTGTGCTGCACTCTGTGAATACAGTCAAACCAAGAATTAGGAGAGACTTGACTGAAGTCTTTCAGATCATACAAGGAGTTGGCACAGTTAAGCCTAACCAACACAGCACAGAAACCAAAGCGCAGAGGACACACAGTGTGGAAATGAAATGCAGATAGACTCTGGACAGAGGGACAGGAGACACTTCTTCACACAGAGGGGTGAGGGTAGGGTTACCTGGCCACACTGCTGATGTTGAATCACTGGGATCCTTTAAGACAGTGTCGAGATCTATCAGCAACTAGGAACGGGACGAGCACCGATTGGCTGAATGGCCTCCTCTCGCTCGTATTATGTTTCAGTACAGCATCTTGAGCCTACCTGTTCCTCACCGTACCCTGCTGAGGAAATAAGAATGCCTCCACCATTCCGCACAGATCTGTGAATAGAAGCTGGGGGCGGGGCGAGCAGGAGTCATGTGATCACAGTCTCTGTTCCCAGGACTCCAGGCCCCTCCCCCTCAGACAGGAGCCAATCGGCTGTGTTGGAGCCTCAAACCACAGGAACTCAATTACATTCCTGGAGTCTGCTTTCATTCTCTCTCTCTCTGGGCTCCGAACTTTAACCCTTTCCTCACCTGTTTAATTTTTTTTTCCTACTGAGCAGCTGCTAACTGTCCTTTAGGAGTGGGACCGTGCTGGGGTCCAGCACAGGGACAGAGACACAACATCTCCTTGGCAATGCAGTCCTGCTCTGGGCAGTTACTTTGATGATCCACAGTTTGTTTTTTTCCCCTGCTCACCCCTTCCCGCTGAATTCGCTGGATTGACTACCCTGATGTCAAACTTTGTTGACTGAACTGTAGAAATATAAACTACAGTCCCAAATCTTTCCTCCCTGACGCTCCACTGTAAACACAGTCCGACCCACACCGCCTCCCTCTCTCTGTGCCGTGGAGAACTCCACCACAGCGCCGCTCCCCCGGAGAGTGAATTAGCCGGCAGGGGTGAGCCTGCCAGTGCAGGGGGTCAGTATTCAATTATACTGCAGGGACCAGCCTGTCTGCAGCTGAAAGGAGGCAATTTAGAGCGGACTGCTAATTGCACCCGTCAGGATAAACGAGAGAGAGAGAGAGAGAGAGAGAGAGAGAGAGAGAGAGAGAGAGAGAGAGAGAGAGAGAGAGAGAGAGAGAGAGAGAGAGAGAAAGAAAGAAAGAAAGAAAGAAAGAAAGAAAGAAAGAAAGAAAGAAAGAAAGAAAGAAAGAAATCTGGGGTTTTATAATGTGGCTGCTTCAGTTTTTATTACTGCAACTTCTCCAAGTGCTACCTTACAGCGCTTCTCAGTAACAGTGCTGGAGAGCTGTGTTTAGACTCGTGCTCATTATTATTAAGGTCCTGGTGATGACAGCGCTGGAGAGCTGAGAATGGAGTGTGCAGACTCGTGCTCATTATTATTAAGGTCCTGGTGATGACAGCGCTGGAGAGCTGAGGCCACACCCACAGCCCCACCCCTGGTCCCTCCTCACAGGAAGTGGCGCATGTTGAGTCAGGTCAGAGCCGGAGACTCACAAACCTGAACATGAAATCCCCTCCCCCCGGACTGAGTCACTGGGAGTCAGGTTACAGACAGCACACGTTTCACAACGGCTATTTTTACATCTACAGCGAAAGCTGAATTAAATCGGCCAGTCGACACAAGTACTGAATACACGCGCCGGCTGGTTCACAACCGAGGCCCTGAGAGTCATTCGCTGGCTTCCACAAAATGAAATCCTGGGGTCTAAAAGTCCACTGGAATAGGACCAAAGTGATTAAGGTTCGAGTTAGGGTTGGGGTTAGGGCTTATATTAGGGTTGGGGTTAAGGTTGGAGCTTGGTTTGGGGTTGGGGACATGGGTAGCTTTAGGTTTTAAATTATCCTTTATAAACTACAAGTCAATGGGGTTTCTACTTCAGCACTCGAACATATATTATAGAATAATAGGGCACAAGTTTAAAAGAGTTGTCATCTGTCTACTCCTCTCCTCCCCCCTCTCTCTCTCTCACACACATCCACCCACACACCCCAGCTCTCAAACCTGTCCTTCAGGTTCAACCATCAAGCTGAAACAAAGCAGCTCTCACTGCACAGCTCTCAGAGCAGGGCATGACCGCAGCTCTCACAGCACACCTCTCAGAGCAGGACATGACCGCAGCTCTCACTGCACACCTCTCAGAGCAGGACATGACCGCAGCTCTCACTGCACACCTCTCAGAGCAGGACATGACAGCAGCTCTCAGAGCAGGACATGACAGCAGCTCTCAGAGCAGGACATGACCGCAGCTCTCACTGCACACCTCTCAGAGCAGGACATGACCGCAGCTCTCAGAGCAGGACATGACCGCAGCTCTCAGAGCAGGACATGACCGCAGCTCTCAGAGCAGGACATGACAGCAGCTCTCAGAGCAGGACATGACCGCAGCTCTCACTGCACACCTCTCAGAGCAGGACATGACAGCAGCTCTCAGAGCAGGACATGACAGCAGCTCTCACTGCACACCTCTCAGAGCAGGACATGACAGCAGCTCTCAGAGCAGGGCATGACCGCAGCTCTCACTGCACACCTCTCAGAGCAGGGCATGACCGCAGCTCTCACTGCACACCTCTCAGAGCAGGACATGACAGCAGCTCTCAGAGCAGGACATGACAGCAGCTCTCACTGCACACCTCTCAGAGCAGGACATGACAGCAGCTCTCAGAGCAGGACATGACCGCAGCTCTCACTGCACACCTCTCAGAGCAGGACATGACAGCAGCTCTCAGAGCAGGACATGACCACAGCTCTCAGAGCAGAACATGACAGCAGCTCTCAGAGCAGGACATGACCGCAGCTCTCAGAGCAGGACATGACCGCAGCTCTCACTGCACACCTCTCAGAGCAGGACATGACCGCAGCTCTCAGAGCAGGACATGACCGCAGCTCTCAGAGCAGGACATGACAGCAGCTCTCAGAGCAGGACATGACCGCAGCTCTCAGAGCAGGACATGACACAGCTCTCAGAGCAGGACATGACAGCAGCTCTCAAGAGCAGGACATGACCGCAGCTCTCAGAGCAGGACATGACCGCAGCTCTCAGAGCAGGACATGCACACCTCTCAGAGCAGGACATGACCGCAGCTCTCAGAGCAGGACATGACCGCAGCTCTCAGAGCAGGACATGACCGCAGCTCTCAGAGCAGGACATGACCGCAGCTCTCAGAGCAGGACATGACCGCAGCTCTCAGAGCAGGACATGACCGCAGCTCTCAGAGCAGGACATGACCGCAGCTCTCAAGAGCAGGACATGACCGCAGCTCTCAAGAGCAGGACATGACCGCAGCTCTCAGAGCAGGACATGACCGCAGCTCTCAGAGCAGGACATGACCGCAGCTCTCAGAGCAGGACATGACCGCAGCTCTCAGAGCAGGACATGACCGCAGCTCTCAGAGCAGGACATGACCGCAGCTCTCAGAGCAGGACATGTAGTCTGTACAGTTACCAGACTAACATTCACCCTAAGTAATGCTTTGTAGTTGGTTTCAGGCTGACAAAACTGTAATAAGGGGTATTTCTTATTCGTAAGAAAATAGTATAAACCAGGCAAATTATTGTTCAAATGCAGCATCGCTGCGCGGTTAGTTACAAATCTGCCTCTGCTCCGTCTCTTTGGCAGCTTGGCATCCCCTCAGGTCCTGCTCCGTAGCTCACGATCAAATCTTTGAACGTAAACAGTTTAGCTGAAAAGCACTTTTTTAAAACCAAGACTACAACAGCAACGAAGACAAACCTCCCTAACTTCCACGGAGTTGAGAGCCCTCTAAGCGTGAAGTGGGAAATACGTTTTGTAAATCTGGTTTGTCTTGCTCGGTTTGTTTATCTTAATCCACATTGGTTGGGGGTGTATTAGGCAGCATTTTGAAGCTGGACTTAATTACCGTGCCGTCTTGTTTAGTAAAAAAAAATCAAGTTTGACTGAATTCTGTAACCGGATAGTTTCATGGCATCTTTTTGTTTTTTGATTACGTTAACAGTTGAAGTTGGTCTGCATTTTTAAGCAGTGTGTGCTAAATAAGAATGTAATGAACGCTGTTGTAGTTGACATGGCGTAGTCTATTTTTTTTTCTACTGTACCGTATAGGTCGAAGTTATAATACTCAGTGTTTGACAGCAAGTCCATAAAAAAATGTCGCGTTATATATTTTTTCTACAGAAGTGTTTTTACTAGTACCAACGCAAAGTGCTATTTTTGTGTGACTGTTGTAAAACAAATGTATAAATTGCTGTCAAGCACACAGTATAATACTACGTTACTCTGTTTATTTTCTGAAGTAAATGCAACAAGTAAACACCTGTTCGTTTTTGACAAATACAACAAATAAACGATACCTGTTAATTGTTTAACATGTATAATTATAAAACAGCTTAAATATAGGCCCTGTGTTTTGTTCTAGTACCTGCACTGTATTTATTATCGTTATCGGCCAAGAAAATCTTATCGGTGCACCTCTAAATGAAACGAGACTCGCCAGCCTTGAGCACCTCATAGGGGCCTCTCAGAAGCTGGTGTAATGTCTGTCTTTCTGTCCTCCCACCTAACCACTCCCTGGCTAGCAAAGGCAGGCCGAGCTGCACACCACTGACTCATTCGTGCTTCCCCGTGACACATTGTGTGTGTGTCTCAGTGTGTGTGTCACCGCGCCTGTCTGTGTCAATGTGTTACAAACATCTTTAAATCTGTTTCCAGAGAGAGAGAGGGACTCAGTGTGCCTCTGCATGTGCAGAGTCTCCACTGCACAGAGAGAGACAGCGAGAGAGAGCAAAAGCCAGAGAGAGAGAGAGAGACAGCAAGAGAGAGAGGGACTCAGTGTGCCTCTGCATATCCAGAGTCTCCACTCCACAGAGAGAAACAGTGAAAGAGAGACAGCGAGAGAGAGAGAGAGAGAGAGAGAGAGAGAGAGAGAGAGAGAGAGAGAGAGAGAGAGAGGACTCACTGTGCCCCTGCATGTGCAGAGTCTCCACTGCACAGAGAGAGACAGCGAGAGAGCAGAGAGCAGAGAGAGAGAGAGAGCAGCGAGAGAGAGCAGAGAGAGAGAGAGAGAGAGAGAGAGAGAGAGAGAGAGAGAGGGGACTCACTGTGCTCATGCATGTGCAGAGTCTCCACTCCACAGAGAGAGACAGCGAAAGAGAGACAGCGAGAGAGAGAGAGAGGGAACTCACTGTGCTCATGCATGTGCAGAGTCTCCACTCCACAGAGAGAGACAGCGAAAGAGACAGCGAGAGAGAGAGAGAGAGAGAGAGAGAGAGACAGCGAGAGAGAGGGACTCAGTGTGCCTCTGCATGTCCAGAGTCTCCACCACACACACACCAGAGAGTGAGAGCGAGAGAGAGACGGCGAGAAAGGGGGGGGGACTCAGTGTGCCTCTCTCTCTCCGCACTCTAGCAATAAATCACGTAGCTCGCTACGGCACCAGCTACTTATTTTTAGAGCTGGCTGATATTTATAGCCCAGTAGTTTCCCGAGGGAAAGAGATGGAGTAGTAAAACTAGAGAGTTTCCCCATGTGGTGAGCGTGAGGCTGCAGCTAGACCAATTAGACAACAACTTCCTCCCCCTTCAAACTACTGCAAACCAAGGCTTCAGCAGACAGGCTAGCACAGGTCCCCTTAAAGTCTGCTTCTACCAATCCATCCCATAACACGACAGGGTGCAAAGGTTACACCCGGGCGGAACAATACAGGAAGGCTGGTGTCACTGCGTCACGTGACCACAGCCTCACCTTTCAAACCTTAACACAGCAGCGGGACAACGAGAAACAAACAAGGGCCTCAGAGAGGCTGCCTGGCTGACGCAGCGACACTCCCTCCCTGCCTCTCTGATAGAATAATGTAAGACTACACCTCTCTCCCGGCTCCACCCTCACTCCCACTCAGGGACGCAGCGCTGGACTTCACCTTGATAAAGCAGATCAACTAGAAAGAATAAAAGAAACTGAATAGGACAGGAAAAAAAAGAGAAGTCACTGAACTTGTTTCGAAGCTTCTAAAGCTCCGATGCGGACTGTGACACAAATCGACAAGGCTTCACAGGACGTCCCGCCTTGCCTGTTTGTGTAGGTGACCTCACTCGCTCACACCCACAGTATATACCTCACCAAGGAGACACCCACACCCATTTTGAAAACTCACCCCCAAAGGAAGTTCAACTCGGGTAGTTTTGTTACACACAAAACCACAATGCTACTGTAAATGCAACACTAGCTGATGAAACAGAAGACAAGAAATTATGAGAGAGAGAGAGAGAGAGAGAGAGAGAGAGAGAGAGGGGGGGGGAGAAGGGAAGGCTGGTGTTCAGGAAGGACAGAAGGAGAGGCAAGGAGGTTGAGCTGGTTTTTAGAGAGAAGTGGAACCGCTGAGAGAGAGAAAGGGAGGAGACGAAGGAGAGAGAGGGTGGTATTGTGAAAATGTAGCTGAACTTGCTAAGTTAGGAACATAATGAGTTTGCTTCAGTTGCCCGATGCGTGCCTGACTCTCAGTCTTTTGTCAGGGAGGGAGGGAGGGAGGGAGGGAGTGGACGAGTGAAAGAGTGGAGGAGAGAGGGTGGAGGAATGCACGCCGTCTTGTTGCAGCATGCCTGCGATTCTTTGAGGAAGACAGTCTGCTTGCTAGAGCAGGGAGTGGATTCTCACAGTGGCAACACATTACTTCAATTGAAGTCGCTGTTACTCCATTAAAACCGACTTCAAAATGAAAGCAGCTGAACAAACTGAAAACCAGGCGCGGCCCCCAATCCTGGCTGCGACGTCTTTGAAATTCAGAGTTTCTCATGTGCCGCGGCGTCACGTATTGTTATGTTCTTACAAGCCTTGATGTGTTTGCACAGCAGTGAGTGCACCACGCGAGTCAATGGAGTTCATGTTCAATATTTCTCTGCCATGTCTACAATCGAATGCTGTGAGCACACTGCCTTACACTCCAATACGTGCTGCAGCAATTGAGGACGCACAAGTGATGGAGGGTAGCTTGCAATGGCTTTTCTGAGGAGTTAAAAACATGTCCACTACCTAGAAACGTGTTTAATATTAGTTTAGTATTGGGGGCAGGGAGTGGAGAGCACAGCTGAGTCGGTGCAGGAGCTGGGGAGCGAGGGGTTAATCCAGTCTATAAATATCCCAGTTCCCTTCCCTCCTCACTCGAACTCCTCCCTCCACTACTCTTCCTAAACCTCCAGCCATCTGCTCAAGTTCCTAAAAGAGACACACGAGAGCAGCACACTGCGAACAGAACAGAGCAGAGCGCTGGAAATAGATCGGAGACAGAGAGAGGAGAGAGAGAGATAGGAGCAGGGGGGAGAGAGGGACTGGAGCAGAGGGGAGGTGAGGGGAGCAGGGAGGAGAGAGGGACCAGAGCAGAGGGGAGGGGAGAGAGGGACCAGAGCAGAGGGGAGAGAGAGAGGAGCAGGGAGGAGAGAGGGACTGGAGCAGAGGGAGAGGAGAGGAGAGAGCGGGACCGAGCAAAGGGGAGGGGAGCAGGGAGGAGAGAGGGACCGGAGCAGAGGGAGGGGAGCAAGGAGGAGAGAGGACCGAGAGAGCAGAGGGAGGGAGAGGGAGGAGAGAGGGACGGAGCAGAGGGAGGGGAGCAGAGGAGGAGAGAGGGACCGGAGCAGAGGGGAGAGGAGCAGGGAGGAGAGAGGGACTGGAGCAGAGCAGAGGGAGGGAGCAAGGAGGAGAGAGGGACCGGAGCAGAGGAGAGGAGGGAGCAGGGAGGAGAGAGGGACCGGAGCAGAGGGGAGGGGAGAGGAGCAGGGAGGAGAGAGGGACCGGAGCAGAGGGGAGGGGAGCAGGGAGGAGAGAGGGACCGGAGCAGAGGGAGGGGAGCAGGGAGGAGAGAGGGACCGGAGCAGAGGGAGGGAGAGGAGGAGAGAGGGACCGGAGCAGAGGGAGGGAGGGAGCAGGGAGGAGAGAGGGACCGGAGCAGAGGGAGGGAGAGGAGAGGAGAGAGGGACCGGAGCAGAGGGGAGGGGAGAGAGGGACCGGAGCAGAGGGGAGAGGAGAGGAGCAGGGAGGAGAGAGGGACTGGAGCAGAGGGGAGGGGAGAGGAGAGGAGAGAGAGGGACCAGAGCAGAGGGGAGGGGAGCAGGGAGGAGAGAGGGACCGGAGCAGAGGGAGGGAGCAGGAGGAGAGAGGGACGAGCAGAGGGGAGGAGAGAGGGACCGGAGCAGAGGGAGAGGAGAGGGAGGAGAGAGGGACCGGAGCAGAGGGAGGGGAGCAGGAGGAGAGGAGAGGAGAGAGAGGAGCAGGGGGAGAGAGGGACCGGAGCAGAGGGAGAGGAGAGGAGCAGGGAGAGAGAGGGACCGGAGCAGAGGGAGGGAGGGAGAGGAGCAGGGGAGAGAGGGACCGGAGCAGAGGGAGGGAGGGGAGAGGAGCAGGGGAGAGAGAGGGACCGGAGCAGAGGGGAGGGGAGAGGAGCAGGGGAGAGAGGGACCGAGCAGAGGGAGGGAGGGAAGGGGAGAGGAGCAGGGGGAGAGAGGGACCGGAGCAGAGGGGAGAGGAGAGGGAGGGTGAGAAAGCGACCACTTTCACTTTTCCTCTTATCTTTCTTTCCCTCCATCTTCCCCTTCCCTCTCAGTCCTCCTGCTCCCTCACTCCTCTCTCGCAGTCAGTCTCTTGTTTATCTCTCCACTAAGTCGCAGGGGAGAGAGATGGACTCACTCAGAACAAAAGGTTACTACAGGTCAGCTCCATCCTGCCAGGGCCTGTTCTCTACATCAGGGTTAGTGTGTGTGTGTGAGTGTGTGCGTGAGTGTGTGTGTAAAACAATCAATCTGTTTCTTCAGCTGAAAAACAACAAGAAAACACGCAGAGACAAAATCTGAAGATCTTGTAATGTGGTACTGGGAGGCAGGTGGTCTAGTGGTTAGAGCTGAGGGACTGGGAGGGAGGGAGGCAGTGTGGTCTAGTGGTTAGAGCTGAGGGACTGGGAGGGAGGGAGACAGTGTGGTCTAGTGGTTAGAGCTGAGGGACTGGGAGGGAGGGAGGCAGTGTGGTCTAGTGGTTAGAGCTGAGGGACTGGGAGGGAGGGAGGCAGTGTGGTCTAGTGGTTAGAGCTGAGGGACTGGGAGGGAGGGAGGCAGTGTGGTCTAGTGGTTAGAGCTGAGGGACTGGGAGGGAGGGAGACAGTGTGGTCTAGTGGTTAGAGCTGAGGGACTGGGAGGGAGGGAGACAGTGTGGTCTAGTGGTTAGAGCTGAGGGACTGGGAGGGAGGGAGACAGTGTGGTATCCTGCTTGTGTGTGTTTTGAAAGGGGGGGGGGGGTTGTCATGGGAACAAAACAATCACACAGGCTTCTGCAAACATGATCAGTTCCAAAGAGCGTTTACCGTGCTGGGAGGGAGCGAGGGAAAGAGGGCGAGAGGGAGGGAGAGGGAGAGGGAGAGAGGAATCTCATTTCATTTAGGGCTATCTAAAAAGTGGAGGATCGAAGTATTAAATTAATACCATGTTTCATGACACCTGGATTAGCGATTCCCAGACATGCTGCATGGAGAGGTGAGTGACCTGCGAGATCTGTATTTACAGACAATTGCCTCCAATACACCCCCTTTGCAGAGGATTTCATCCTGGCAGGGATCCTACCCTAAAGTGACACGCAGACCAGGGGTGGAAGTAAGACTCCCACTGCATAGCGGTTTGATCCACTCCTGGTTTTAATGAGACACACCTGAGCTTGTGACCTGTACACTGTAGCTAGACAAGCTCATAGCAAAACCTGGAATGGGTGAAACTGCTATGCAACAGGAGTCTTATTCCCACCCTGCAGACGCTGTTAGATCCCTTCTTTACCTGAATAAAATGATGGCTGTATTCACATTGACCACCCTTCTGAATTCATATCAATCTGGCTAATGCTTCAACATTACAGGAAAACACAAAGAATATTATTTTAAAAGAGCACAATGAAGTGAACAATCAGGTTTTCCCTTCATCTGCTCTTGGAAATATAAAGAAAGCTGTGCTATCTTTATACAGGAGTAAAAGTCACAGGCAGAGAGACCAAGACACAGAAATCCGGGCCACTTTTCAAAATGTCAGACTGAAATCATGAGTGGAGAGTCGCGTCTCCGCTCAATGAGAGCCTTGGTGAATAGGGACTGGGCAGCCTGCACTGTGTGGTATAGCGACACAGAGGCAGCTGTATTCACAAAGCATTCGCTCGGCAGGAAACGCACGACCACCCTGGCACCTTTCTCTGTAAATTAGGTTAAAAAAATAATAAAATAAATATATAAATAATAATAAAAATAATAAATAAAAATTAATAAATAAAAAAATAAATAATAATAATAAAGGATTAATTTGCGCTGCATGTGACGGCATGTGCACCCTGCCGACGAGTGGGGATCAGTTTGCGCTCAGGGTCGAAGGCAACAGCTTTTCCAAAGCATTCTGGGAAGGGAGCCAACTAGAGCAAAATGGTAAACAGAGAGAGAGAGAGAGAGAGAGAATGAGCTGAAGACTTAACCACACTCCCTCACTCCCAGACCCCCGTCTCTAACCACTGCAGCCACACTCCCTCACTCCCAGTGCCCCGTGTCTCTCCACTGCAGCCACACTCCCTCACTCCCAGTGCCCCGTGTCTCTCCACTGCAGCCACACTCCCTCACTCCCAGTGCCCCGTGTCTCTCCACTGCAGCCACACTCCCTCACTCCCAGTGCCCCGTGTCTCTCCACTGCAGCCACACTCCCTCACTCCCAGTGCCCCGTGTCTCTCCACTGCAGCCACACTCCCTCACTCCCAGTGCCCCTTCTCTATCCACTACCTCACTCTGCCTGCCTCTCAGGTCCTTGTCTGTATACTCCCCTCCCTGCCTGCTTCTCAAGATCTTGTTATATTTGAATACATCACCTCTGCATCCCTGTGTGTAACACAAACCCCACCAGTCTCACATCACACAACCACATTACTGCTACTGAGCCATGTGTCTTTCCCAGTCATTCAACTATCTGCAGTGAATGTGCTGGCTCTCAGATCCACAGCACTGAGTTCTCTATACTGTACTGTATTGAATGTGCTGGCTCTCAGATCCACAGCACTGAGTTCTCTATACTGTACTGTATTGAATGTGCTGGCTCTCAGATCCACAGCACTGAGTTCTCTATACTGTACTGTATTGAATGTGCTGGCTCTCAGATCCACAGCACTGAGTTCTCTATACTGTACTGTATTGAATGTGCTGGCTCTCAGATCCACAGCACTGAGTTCTCTATACTGTACTGTATTGAATGTGCTGGCTCTCAGATCCACAGCACTGAGTTCTCTATACTGTACTGTATTGAATGTGCTGGCTCTCAGATCCACAGCACTGAGTTCTCTATACTGTACTGTATTGAATGTGCTGGCTCTCAGATCCACAGCACTGAGTTCTCTATACTGTACTGTATTGAATGTGCTGGCTCTCAGATCCACAGCACTGAGTTCTCTATACTGTACTGTATTGAATGTGCTGGCTCTCAGATCCACAGCACTGAGTTCTCTATACTGTACTGTATTGAATGTGCTGGCTCTCAGATCCACAGCACTGAGTTCTCTATACTGTACTGTATTGAATGTGCTGGCTCTCAGATCCACAGCACTGAGTTCTCTATACTGTACTGTATTGAATGTGCTGGCTCTCAGATCCACAGCACTGAGTTCTCTATACTGTACTGTATTGAATGTGCTGGCTCTCAGATCCACAGCACTGAGTTCTCTATACTGTACTGTATTGAATGTGCTGGCTCTCAGATCCACAGCACTGAGTTCTCTATACTGTACTGTATTGAATGTGCTGGCTCTCAGATCCACAGCACTGAGTTCTCTATACTGTACTGTATTGAATGTGCTGGCTCTCAGATCCACAGCACTGAGTTCTCTATACTGTACTGTATTGAATGTGCTGGCTCTCAGATCCACAGCACTGAGTTCTCTATACTGTACTGTATTGAATGTGCTGGCTCTCAGATCCACAGCACTGAGTTCTCTATACTGTACTGTATTGAATGTGCTGGCTCTCAGATCCACAGCACTGAGTTCTCTATACTGTACTGTATTGAATGTGCT
>CM060287.1:3668674-3671174 GCA_030684275.1 Acipenser oxyrinchus oxyrinchus | reverse complement strand
CTAAACAAATATGTAAAATGCATTCCCATCTCTCTGCTTATCTTCCATGAACTTGAAACACAAACCGATCATTAGACGTTCTAAAGAAAATATTTCCGATTATTCAATGATTCGATTTTCTACGTGCCAAAAATACACTTGTTTTTTTTAATTTTTATGACCGGTCCTTGTGCCTCATGTCAGAATATGATCAATTCGCTCATGTTTAGCGCACCCTTATAAAAGTTTCACAGTGAAAACATGGTAAAGCACAGGTAAGCATGGTAAATTATAGCAAGGTATGGTAAAGCATATTAATAAAAACATGTCAAACCATGGTAAACTATAAGAGATGCATGGTATAACCATGGTAAACTATAAGAGATGCATGGTATAACCATGGTAAACTATAAGAGATGCATGGTATAACCATGGTAAACTATAAGAGATGCATGGTATAACCATGGTAAACTATAAGAGATGCATGGTATAACCATGGTAAACTATAAGAGATGCATGGTATAACCATGGTAAACTATAAGAGATGCATGGTATAACCATGGTAAACTATAAGAGATGCATGGTATAACCATGGTAAACTATAAGAGATGCATGGTATAACCATGGTAAACTATAAGAGATGCATGGTATAACCATGGTAAACTATAAGAGATGCATGGTATAACCATGGTAAACTATAAGAGATGCATGGTATAACCATGTGCTTTACCAAGCTTTACCATGCTTCACTGTGCTTTACCATGCTTCACTGTGCTTTACCAAGCTTTACCATGCTTCACTGTGCTTTACCAAGCTTTACCATGCTTCACTGTGCTTTACCATGCTTCACTGTGCTTTACCAAGCTTTACCATGCTTCACTGTGCTTTACCATGCTTCACTGTGCTTTACCATGCTTCACTGTGCTTTACCAAGCTTTACCATGCTTCACTGTGCTTTACCATGCTTCACTGTGCTTTACCATGCTTCACTGTGCTTTACCAAGCTTCACTGTGCTTTACCATGCTTCACTGTGCTTTACCATGCTTCACTGTGCTTTACCATGCTTCACTGTGCTTTACCAAGCTTTACCATGCTTCACTGTGCTTTACCATGCTTCACTGTGCTTTACCATGCTTCACTGTGCTTTACCAAGCTTTACCATGCTTCACTGTGCTTTACCATGCTTCACTGTGCTTTACCAAGCTTTACCATGCTTCACTGTGCTTTACCATGCTTCACTGTGCTTTACCATGCTTTACCATGCTTCACTGTGCTTTACCATGCTTCACTGTGCTTTAACAAGCTTTACCATGCTTCACTGTGCTTTACCATGCTTCACTGTGCTTTACCATGCTTCACTGTGTTTTACCATGCTTCACTGTGTTTTAACAAGCTTTACCATGCTTCACTGTGCTTTAACAAGCTTTACCATGCTTCACTGTGCTTTACCATGCTTCACTGTGCTTTACCATGCTTCACTGTGTTTTACCATGCTTCACTGTGCTTTACCATGCTTCACTGTGCTTTACCATGCTTCACTGTGCTTTACCAAGCTTTACCATGCTTCACTGTGCTTTACCAAGCTTTACCATGCTTCACTGTGCTTTACCAAGCTTTACCATGCTTCACTGTGTTTTACCATGCTTTACTGTGTTTTACCATGCTTCACTGTGCTTTACCATGCTTTACTGTGTTTTACCATGCTTCACTGTGCTTTAACAAGCTTTACCATGCTTCACTGTGCTTTACCATGCTTCACTGTGCTTTACCATGCTTCACTGTGCTTTACCATGCTTCACTGTGTTTTACCATGCTTCACTGTGCTTTACCAAGCTTTACCATGCTTCACTGTGCTTTACCATGCTTCACTGTGCTTTACCAAGCTTTACCATGCTTCACTGTGCTTTACCAAGCTTTACCATGCTTCACTGTGCTTTACCATGCTTCACTGTGCTTTACCAAGCTTTACCATGCTTCACTGTGCTTTACTATGCTTCACTGTGTTTTACCATGCTTCACTGTGCTTTACCATGCTTCACTTACCAAACTTTACCATGCTTCACTGTGCTTTACCATGCTTCACTGTGCTTTACCAAGCTTTACCATGCTTTACTGTGATTTACCATGCTTCACCAAGCTTTACCAAACTTCACCATGCTTTACCATGCTTCACTGTGCTTTACCACACTTTACCAAGTTTTACTATGCTTTACTATGCCTCACAATGCTTTACCAAGCTTTACCAAGCGTTACTATGCTTTACTATGCTTTATCATGCTTCACTGTGCTTTACCACACTTTACTATGCTTCACCGTGCTTCATTGTGTTTTACCACACTTTACCATGCTTCACTATGCTTCACAGTGCTTGCCCACACATCACTTTCAGCAAACCTTCATCTAGTTGAACAGATTAAGTCGTACGATGGAGCCCTTGAACTAACCTGACGAGGTCTGTTAAAATGATCTAAACAGTGTTGACTCTAAACACCAACACTATTTAACAAGAAAACCAACACA
>CM060287.1:3656174-3661174 GCA_030684275.1 Acipenser oxyrinchus oxyrinchus | reverse complement strand
CACGGGATACAGGCTCCTGTGTGTGTCTGTGCTGTGCTGCATACAGAATGCATGATGTATACAATACTGGAACTGTGTATGCATGCATGTGTGCAAGTATGCATGATGTACTGCGTGGGTGTATGTATGCAGGCGTGTATGTGTGTATGTATCTATGGATACATGTGTGTATGTATGTAAGCATGTTTGCATGCATGTATGTGTGTATGTCTGCATGTATGTGTCTCATGTCAAGCCTGCCTGCACGTCATTGCTGTCGTTGTTCTCTGCAGTGAGAATGAATGTGTTTCCTGGCTTGAAGCCAGTCTGCTCAGTCCAGGGGATTGAAACACCTTATTAGTTTTTTTAAGGTTTTCATTATATAAGGTATTGCCTTAAATGTGAGAGATTCCTTTTGCAACACCATTAAACTAAAATACTCAAGGGAAAACTAAGCAGAAATCTAACAAGGATTTTTATGAAACATTCCTTCCTGCTTGCCTGTCACCACGTCTCTGTATAAACCCTGTCCATAACCTAATCAAACCCTAACCTTATACCTAACCAGCCCTACCCTAACCCTAACCTTATACCTAACCCAGCCATAACCCTAACCAAACCCTAACCTTATCCCTAACCCAGCCCTACCCCTAACCCTAACCTTATCCCTAACCCAGCCCTACACCTAACCCTAACCCTAACCCTACCCTAACCCTAACCCTACCCTAACCCTACCCCTAACCCTAACCTTATCCCTAACCCAGCCCTACCCTAACCCTAACCTTATCCCTAACCCAGCCCTACCCTAACCCTAACCTTATACCTAACCCAGCCATAACCCTAACCCAACCCTAACCTTATCCCTAACCCAGCCCTACCCCTAACCCTAACCTTATCCCTAACCCAGCCCTACCCCTAACCCTAACCTTATCCCTAACCCAGCCCTACCCCTAACCCTAACCTTATACCTAACCCAGCCCTACCCCTAACCCTAACCCTAACCTGATCCCTAAACCAGCCCTAACCCTAACCTTATCCCTAACCCAGCCCTAACCATAACCCTAACCTTATACCTAACCCAGCCCTACCCTAACCCTAACCTTATCCTAACCCAGCCCTACCCCTAACCCTAACCCTAACCCTAACCCTAACCCTAACCCCTAACCCTAACCCTAACCCTAACCTAACCCTAACCCCTAACCCTAACCCTAACCCTAACCCTAACCTACCTAACCCTAACCCTAACCCTAACCCTAACCCTAACCCTAACCCTAACCTAACCCTAACCCTAACCCTAACCCTACCCTAACCCTAACCCTAACCTTATCCCTAACCCAGCCCTACCCTAACCTAACCCTAACCTTATCCCTAACCCAGCCCTACCCCTAACCAAACCCTAACCTTATCCCTAACCCAGCCCTACCCCTAACCAAACCCTAACCTTATCCCTAACCCAGCCCTACCCCTAACCAAACCCTAACCTTATCCCTAACCCAGCCCTAACCCTAACCAAACCCTAACCTTATCCCTAACCCAGCCCTAACCCTAACCAAGCCCTAACCTTATCCCTAACCCAGCACTATCCCTAACCAAACCCTAACCCAGCCCTACCCCTAACCTTATCCCTAACCCAGCCCTACCCCTAACCAAACCCTAACCCAGCCCTACCCCTAACCAAACCCTAACCCAGCCCTACCCCTAACCAAACCCTATCTCTATCCCATGTACAAACCCCGAGACGTCCACTTTACTGGCTGTCCCTGTGCTTTTACCAAGCTTTCCTGCACTTTGCTATGCTTTTACCGCATGACGCTGCAGTAAGCGTTTGGCCTCTGCCTCTGCGATCGGGTCCCCAGTGTGAATGCAGTGCTGCTGTGTCCTGACAGCAGGATCCGGGCCTCACAGAGCTCTTGGTTCTCGTTGTTCTGGTTCTGTAGCCCCGTTGGACTCACAGAGCGGACCATGCTGAGTGCGGACTGGGCCTGGGCTCTGCGGGCCCTGCTGCTGCTGCCAGTGGTTCTGATCCAGTCAGGTAAGTGTTTGACTCAGCGCCCTTCTCTCTCGCTCTGCTCTGTGTGTGGAGCAGAGATCTGGGCTCGCTTTCTCTGCACCAAAACCTCAGTGACTTTTCCCCTTGACCTCATTTTCTAGGCTGATCAAATATGATCGAAAAATATGGATTTCAGTGCAAACGTAAGACGAAGGATTTTTCATTTCTTGCTTAGCTTTGTATTTTCCATTCCTTAACTAACCCCAGATAATCCACAGGTAAGTCAGCAGTGTTATTAATAGGTTGTTTTAAACTTACTTCGACACAGATTTTTGGCTCCATCGCTTTCTGATTGAGCTCTGCCTGTATTCATAATCAGACCCTTAAACACAAGGGCTTATATTTGCGTTAGTGTATCCGGTCTGTGCCCTCTCTCTGCAGGCATGTCTGAGCCTCTCCCCAGGATCGATGGCGCTGGCGCTCGATCGCCACGCTGAGAGAGAGCGTCAGCGGGAGTTCAGCTGCCAATCAGAGGGCTGGCCCACGGAGGCCCCGCCCTTCCTCATCTGGTACCTGAACGGAGGCGGCAGCAGACTGGGGGCAGAGTGCTGGTGACATCATCGTCCTCCCGGAGCAGGAGCGGGCGTGTCCAACCAGAGCTCCTCCCACAGCACCTTCACGCTGCGTGCCAGGAAGTGGGATCATGAGCTGAGGTGCACCGCTGAGCACCCGGTCAGCGGGAGATGTACAACGCCAGCGTGCTGCTGAGCGTGCAGTGTGAGTGTGTGGAGCCCTGTCCTTCACTGTGTGAGTGTGTGGAGCCCTGCCCCTCACTGTGTGAGTGTGTGGAGCCCTGTCCTTCACTGTGTGAGTGTGTGGAGCCCTGACCCTCACTGTGTGAGTGTGTGGAGCCCTGACCCTCACTGTGTGAGTGTGTGGAGCCCTGACCCTCACTGTGTGAGTGTGTGGAGCCCTGACCCTCACTGTGTGAGTGTGTGGAGCCCTGTCCCTCACTGTGTGAGTGTGTGGAGCCCTGCCCCTCACTGTGTGAGTGTGTGGAGCCCTGTCCTTCACTGTGTGAGTGTGTGGAGCCCTGTCCCTCACTGTGTGAGTGTGTGGAGCCCTGTCCTTCACTGTGTGAGTGTGTGGAGCCCTGTCCTTCACTGTGTGAGTGTGTGGAGCCCTGTCCTTCACTGTGTGAGTGTGTGGAGCCCTGTCCCTCACTGTGTGAGTGTGTGGAGCCCTGTCCCTCACTGTGTGAGTGTGTGGAGCCCTGTCCCTCACTGTGTGAGTGTGTGGAGCCCTGTCCCTCACTGTGTGAGTGTGTGGAGCCCTGTCCTTCACTGTGTGAGTGTGTGGAGCCCTGTCCTTCACTGTGTGAGTGTGTGGAGCCCTGTCCCTCACTGTGTGAGTGTGTGGAGCCCTGTCCTTCACTGTGTGAGTGTGTGGAGCCCTGTCCCTCACTGTGTGAGTGTGTGGAGCCCTGTCCTTCACTGTGTGAGTGTGTGGAGCCCTGTCCCTCACTGTGTGAGTGTGTGGAGCCCTGTCCCTCACTGTGTGAGTGTGTGGAGCCCTGTCCAGCTCTGGAAGTGCCTTATCTGGGCTCTGGGATTGATCTGTATTGAACCCGAGCCTGTCTGTCATCAGGGCTGTGTGTCAGTCAGCCTGAGGGATTGAGAGTCAGTCCCTATCAGCCTGTCTGTTCATCAGGGAACGATCCCAGTCAGCCTGAGGGATTGACAGTCAGTCCCTGTCAGCCTGTCCGTTCATCAGGGAACGATCCCAGTCAGATTAAAACACCCATCACATTATCTCTTGTTATGAATCTTCTCCAAAAGGCTGAGGAGTTAATAACACTGACATCAGCAGAGACACATGCTTACCTCTCTGTTGTGTGTTTGCATTGCTGTAGCTGTGTTGTGTGTTTGTTATAGCTGTGTTGTGTGTTTGTTATAGCTGTGTTGTGTGTTTGTTATAGCTGTGTTGTGTGTTTGTTATAGATGTGTTGTGTGTTTGCATTGCTGTAGCTGTGTTGTGTGGTTCTCTTGTTAAATCGTTTCTAACTCTTTCTCCAGTCCAGCCGGAGATCGTGCGTCTGATCGCTCACTACAGTGAGAGCTCAGAGCCGGGTCTCTCCCTGCTCCTCTTTGCGTTGGTCCACTCCAACCCCCCCGCCACAGTCACCTTTGTGGATGAGTCCGGGCAGCAGGTCATCAACACCTCGGACTTCCTCATCCTGGACACGCGCAGCTACCCACGGCTGACCAACCACACGCTGCGTGTCACTCTAAGCAGCCTGCCTGGCAACGTGTCTGTCAGCGCTTCAAACGAGCTGGGCGTCACCAACTCCCCCCTCGCTCTCACCGGTACGACACTCCAGAGCACTGGACATGCGCACTGCTTATCACTGCATTGTAACATATTCCTAAAGAAACAAAGGCAGTGCTGAGCTTATCGTTTAACTCTCCCCTCTGTCTTTGGCAAGGAAACATTCGCACAAGCCCCTCGTCCATTTCCGTTAAGAGACTTAACAATCAGACAGCTGCTTTTGTCTTGAATCGGATGTTAGTTGGCTGGGTTGCACGGTACCGCACAGTGACTTCGCTCTCCTGTTTGGGTCCCCTCTCCCCAGACTTGCTGCTGTCTCGTGTGGAGGTGCCCGTGTTGGGGATCATCGTTGGGGGTGTGCTGGGGTTCCTCTCCCTCGTCCTGCTCAACCTTCTGGTGCTCTGCCTTGTCTACAAGCACGAGAGACGGGGGGCCGGTGAGTCAGCACAGCGCACGGGAGCTGCACCCTAGAAAAGAGCCCCTTAGGAAAAGCATAGCTCAGTGTAATACAGCACAGGGATGGTGAAGCATGGGAAAGCATTGCAAAGCACAGAGAGGCACGGGAAAGCATTGCAAAGCACAGAGAGGCACGGGAAAGCATTGCAAAGCACAGAGAGGCACGGGAAAGCATTGCAAAGCACAGAGAGGCACAGGAAAGCATTGCAAAGCACAGAGAGGCACGGGAAAGCATTGCAAAGCACAG
>CM060287.1:3638674-3651174 GCA_030684275.1 Acipenser oxyrinchus oxyrinchus | reverse complement strand
CTGGAGCAGTTTCATAAATATCAAACTTGCAATTTACTTTGTGAATGTGGCTTTTAGTTTCCCATTTTCATACGTCAAAATTACAAATAAAAAATGAAGGCGAGGTATTAATAATAATACTACTACTAATAATAATAATAATTGAAAAGGGTGTGTTAATAATGTGTGTGTTGCCGTGGCTCTGTCAGCTGCAGTGCAGTCAGACTCTTGATTCTAGTGAGATGAAGCACAGAGAGGTCTGGTAAAGCATAGGGAAGCATTGTAAAGCACAGAGAGGTCTGGTAAAGCATAGGGAAGCATTGTAAAGCACAGAGAGGTCTGGTAAAGCATAGGGAAGCATTGTAAAGCACAGAGAGGTCTGGTAAAGCATACGGAAGCATTGTAAAGCACAGAGAGGTCTGGTAAAGCATAGGGAAGCATTGTAAAGCACAGAGAGGTCTGGTAAAGCATACGGAAGCATTGTAAAGCACAGAGCGGTCTGGTAAAGCATAGGGAAGCATTGTAAAGCACAGAGAGGTATGGTAAACCATGGTAAGCTGTGGTAAATGTATAGTATAACTATGGGCAAAGCTTGGGAAAAAAAAAAAAAAAAACACTGTGGTAATATACTCAAATATATACTTTTTTTTCCCAAATATGATTCTTGATTTTTCTTTAATATTTTAACAGTGTGTTCTAGATCCATTCACTCAGATCACAGGACACACGTCAGTGTGCAGGTACATTCTCCTCACTCAGATACACTGTGACACTGATGCTGCCTTATTTTAGACGTGAATGAACCACACAGTGCTACGATGAGATGAGGACACATTGCACTGGTGCATTACAGTGTAACTATGGGTGCTTAATTTACCTTTTCACAAAGGGTGCCTCTGGTGCTACATGCTAAAGAGATCCTTATCATTTTGGATAACGTTTTATTTTGAGTGTCAGAAACAAGTTTTTGAGACTTGGTAGTTTCCAGCTCCAGTAAAGAAACACATAGAAAGACTGGTATGTAGCGATACTGATATCATTGTATCAACTGTCCACACGACCTCAATTCATGAACATTTCAACCACATCGCTGCCATTCACAATCGCGTTTTCAAATCGGCATGATCGCGTGAATAGGGTAGCTTTACAAATCACCTCATCTTGCTCGAGGGCCCAGCATGCTAACAGACAGGCGGGCTCAGTCTCTTGAGAGTGAGAGCAAAAGAGAAAGAAACGCAGTAAAACAGTGAACTGCAAGACACACGGCCGACGGACTGGAGCACAAACACCAGCCCTTACTTTAAAACAGTGGTGGAAAGCCCCTGCAGCTGGTCTGAGCTTTCTAGTTCTGAAGATATTCTTAAACAAGAGCCACCGATTCATAATGAATTGAAGCAGAAGCTCAAGGGGGTAACAGGCAGCGAATCCATTTGAATTCACAGGAATCCGTGCCTCTTATTTAAAAGTATTCTTTTATAAGCAAAATGACATCCTTTAGCATTCTGCAAACTGAGTGCTGTGTCAGTGAAGAGGACACCGTGCTGGAGACATTGACTCGTGCAGAGTGACGCTGACGTCTTTCACTTTGGATAGTTCCAGATATCAAAGTGGAATCAGAAGGAGAAGAGGACATCAAGTTGACATGTGAAAACGGAAAATGGGTCAATAACGATTCTGAGCTGAGTCTGAAGAATGAAGACAGTAACTCGAATGAGTATGCTTGTGTCAAGGGCGAAAAAACACAGGATTTATGTCAAGTTCCATGAGTAAGTAGATCATATTTTATTTTTAAATGCAAAAACAGCAGCTGCCTAATTGATTCCTTGCTCTTTTCTTTCTAAACTCTCTTTAACCTCCCCACATCAATCTCTTTGTTTCTCTATGTGTCTCTGTCCTCAAGCCATCTCTTACAGTTTCCCTGTCTCTGTCTCTCTCTCTCACAGTCCCTCTCTCTCTGTCTCTCTCTCTCTCTCACAGTCCCTCTTTCTCTGACTCCATCCCTCACAGTCCCTCTCTCTCTGTCTCTGTCCCTCACAGTCCCTCTCTCTGTCTCTCTCCCTCGCAGTCCCCTCTCTGTCTCTCCTCTCTCACAGTCCCTCTCTCTCTGTCTCTCTCCCTCACAGTCCCCCTCTCTCTCTGTCTCCATCCCTCACAGTCCCTCTCTCTCTGTCTCTTTCCCCCACAGTCCCTCTCTCTCTCTGTCTCCATCCCTCACAGTCCCTCTTTCTCTGTCTCCATCCCTCACAGTCCCCCTCTCTCTGTCTCCATCCCTCACAGCCCCTCTCTCTCTGTCTTCATCCCTCACAGTCCTTCTCTCTCTGTCTCTCTCCCTCACAGTCCCTATCTCCATCTCTCTGTCCCTCACAGTCCCCCTCTCCCTGGCCCCACCCTGTCCCTCACTGTCCCGGTCTCTTTGTCCCCAGCCTGTAATAACTGCCTCCAGCTGGAGGCGGGGACGGTGGCTGGGATCGTGGTTGGGGACGTGATCGCCACGGTTCTCATCGCGGTGGCTGTGTACTGTGTCTCGTCCCAGCAGAAGAGTGGAGGCTACATCGGCAATAAAGGTACCGCAGCCCTGCCACCATGCTCCACGGGGCGGGTTATTAATATAGGAGCGTGGCAAAGTGGTTAACAGTGTGCAGGTGCAGGTGATCAATAATCAGACAGACAACTATAATCCAGGTGCAATGGCGGTTCATGTTTAAATCCAATTGCCCGATGACAAACCCCAGTAAACAGTAAACGTTAGTAGCGGCGTTTATTGCTCTGTTTGTAATCCGCGAGTTGGCCCCGAAATAATAATAGTCCCATTCCTTTTCACCATGTTCAGCCATCTAATAATGAAAAACAGTGCAAAACAAAACCAACACTCGCGTTTCAAAACACGGTTCTCCTTCCAGTTACAAAGGAACAGATCACTTAACTACGTCCCCTTAAATACCGTCAACCATGACCCCTTGGTTAACGAGTGCAACCTCTCCTCCAATCCGCGGATGCCACATCGTTTCCCTTCCGGGTCGATGATTTTGTGTACTGTAGCTCCGCCCCCTTTCTAGATGGCCTACTTCCGCCTAACCCTGGGAATGAATTGTCGGGCCATCCAGTCCAGGGTACTCTGTTCTTTTTACACAGCGCCCTCGCAGGTCGGGAAGGAGATTGAACACCAAGAATCATTCGATCTCTGTCACAAGGAGATATCTGAGCTCTGTGTTAATCCTGTACGTACTGTAGTGTAATATATGGATACTTACAGTAATTGCATCTCAGCCCTTACTAAAGAGTCTTAATTAAATCATGTGACTCCACGTTACCTTTTTAACGACTTTCCTACACATTTTTTTTGGTAATTCTCTTTGGTAAAAAAAATTCCAAGCACTGAAAATGTTGCGTCCATTTTGAAATTCCCACGCTAGAAGGTGGAGAATCATCCATCGGAGACGGAGACAGCAAAGAAAACCTCCTTCAATAGAGACCTTCACAGTCGTGGAATCCGTATCTTATAACATTAACGACTGATCTGTGCTCATCTCCAGAACCCCTCGATGCAGTTATAACCTTGTAATTCACTGCAGCCCATCCATCTCTGTGCATATAAACTGCAGTTACTGCAGGCTGCTGATTAGAGCAGCTCACCTGGATGAAAACTGCAGCTTTATCACACGTTATCTTTGATTCTCCTTCCAGCTTCCGACAGACAGAACCTCCTAATGAACGACGGCAACAACATGGTGTATGAGGTGAGTTTAACTCTGACTGTGTTCCTCTTTTGACTGTTTGCCGTTACACCATAAGCAAACTCAATTGATTTTTTATTTTATTAACACACCATTGACAGTGAATCGAAATGACAGTTTATCGCATGAATTTGTAGTTTCCTAAAGCATGTATTTTTTTCCAATCTGATGCTCTATTGCATTGAATTGAGCTCTCAGCTCTGAATATCATCTCTGCTTCGTGTTTCTCTTTTCAGCCGCTGCGCGAGCGTGACGATGGAGCCTACAGCAAACTGGCTCCCAGAGGCAAGCGGTCTTGAACAGAGTCTTCCTCTCTCTACCGCCTTCTCCCCCTCCCTCACTCCCTCCATCCTTCTCCCCTTTCTCTCCTCTCTCTCCCCTCTCTCTCTCTCCTCCTCCTCCTCTCCCTCCTCTCTCTCCTCCTCTCTCCTCTCCTCCTCCTCTCCTCTCTCTCCTCTCCTCTCCTCTCTCTCCTCTCTCTCTCCTCCTCCTCTCTCCTCTCTCCTCTCCTCCTCCCTCTCCTCTCCTCTCCTCTCCCTCTCCCTCTCTCTCTCTCTCCTCCTCCTCCCTCCTCTCCTCTCTCCTCCTCCCTCTCTCCTCTCTCTCTCTCTCCTCTCTCTCTCCTCTCTCTCTCTCCTCTCTCTCCCTCTCTCTCTCTCCCTCTCTCCTTCTCTCCTCCTCCCACTCTGTCTCAAGTGTGGAATCTCTGCTGTTGTAAACTAATTGATTAAGGCTGGATGTAGTTTTTTTTTATGCAATATGATACAGACCATGACGGGGGAACTCATAATGAATGCATTGAAATGCTTTGATGAAGCCTCTTCCCCTCACATCTCTGCTAATTTCAATAATAACAATAATAATAATAATCTTCATAAGCAGCTGTATTGCCTGTATGTCTGCCAGTAGCGATGCCACACCCAGGAGCTGTTTCTATGGATGCCTGTTTGTCTGAATGCTGCCGGGCTGGTTTTGAGGGCTGTGACACAAAAGGGCTAAAGCTTCATGTTAGTACTTGTTAAGCACTGAAAATAACCTTTGTATACCAGCTGGTGAGAGTTTTGTTTTTGTTTTTTTCCTGGTAGTGAATGACTAATCGGAGACAGTTGATATGTTTGTATATTTTGTTTTTTTATAATAAACATGACTGATGCCTTGCAAATAATCACAGAGCCGACATCACAGAGTTAGAGACCAGCACCCTCCCGCCTGACACTCTGTGCAGAGAGATGTAATAAAAGTATTTCTTTCATTCAGAACAAGTGTGCTGGAGTTTTTATTATGTGAGTGACTAACATTATTCAGGAATTAGTGAGTGACCTCATCTCAGTTTAACTACAGAAGGTAATCAGAGCGCACAGTTAGCCTGGTACTGTTTGACTGACTCTGTTCTAAGAGCTCAGAGTTCAGAAAATGAAATGTCTGCCACTGAATTGATTACGTTTCTTTGAGCATTTCTTAATTAAACACTGTTGAGTGTTAAAGACGTTCTGCTGGTGACACAACAGACGTGTGTGTGTGTGTGTGTGTGTGTGTGTGTGTGTGTGTGTGTGTGTGTGTGTGTGTGTGTGAGTGTGTGTGTGTGTGTGTGTGTGTGTGTGTGTGTGTGTGTGTGTGTGTGTGTGTGTGTGTGTGTGTGTGTGTGTGTGTGTGTGTGTGTGTGTGTGTGTGTGTGTGTGTGTGTGTGTGTGTGTGTGTGTGTGTGTGTGTGTGTGTGTGTGTGTGTGTGTGTGTGTGTGTGTGTGTGTGTGTGTGGTGTGTGTGTGTGTGTGTGTGTGGTGTGTGTGTGTGTGTGTGTGTGTGTGTGTGTGTGTGTGTGTGTGTGTGTGTGTGTGTGTGTGTGTGTGTGTGTGTGTGTGTGTGTGTGTGTGTGTGTGTGTGTGTGTGTGTGTGTGTGTGTGTGTGTGTGTGTGTGTGTGTGTGTGTGTGTGTGTGTGTGGTGTGTGTGTGAGTGTGTGTGTGTGGTGTGTGTGTGTGTGTGTGTGTGTGTGTGTGGTGTGTGTGTGTGTGTGTGTGTGGGTGTGTGTGTGCAGAGTGGTTGCAGGCTGATGTCACGGACCAGGAAGAAGCAACACAAAACAAAGGCAGCAAAGGTAGGTAGGGGAAACAAGACGCGTTTGCTCGCGTTTTAATAATAAATCAAATAATAAACAAAACACTTTACAGCAAACAAAAGGGCACGTTGGCCAAACAAAACAAACCCACAAACAGTTGTACTCACAAATATTGTGCTGGCTGTTCCAGCACAATAGCAGTTGTTTCTTTTTCACCTCTTTCTCTCCTTAACTCTCTCGTTCCTTACTCCCTGAACTCTCTCTCCCAGAGCGCAGAAAAGCTGCAGGTTTTATACAGGTGACCATCTCCCGATTAGCAACAATTAATCAATGAATTAACTCGGGAGATGGTCACCGCTGCACGAGGTTTTTAAATAAATAAACTAAACAAACCCACGGCTTTTCGCGTCATCCCAAATAATAACTAAGACGGACGGCTTTGTCCGCCTGCATAAAAACACAATACAACAATAATAATAATTAATAATAATATTATTAATAATAATACAAAATATACAAATAATAATACAGGGACGAGGTGTACCCCATCACACACGCCCCCTTGTGCGTAGCACACATGGCCTCAACGGCCACCTCCCCTTAAAACCCAGCAGTCCAGGACAAAGTCTCGGGCTGGGAAGGGAGGCTTCAGTGGGCCCATGGCTGGCAATGCTGTCAGCACCCCTGCCGGTAGTGGCACGGCTGACAGCATGCTGGTCCACTCCTGCAGCGAAATTGCTGCGGGGATGCTGGTCGCCTGACCTCTCCCCTTTCTTCGTAGCCGGTAGCTCCCTCCTGTGGGGCTCCGCCACAAGAACTCCTGCAGCGAAACTGCTGCTGGGGAAAGTGGTCTCCTGACCTCTCCCCTGTCTTTGTAGCCGGTAGCTCTCTCTTCGGGGCTCCGGCCACAGTATCTCCTGCAGCCCAAGTGCTGCAGTGGGAGCAGGTCTCCTGACCTCCCCACGATCTCCGGCAGCGAAAGTGCTGCAGTGGGAGCAGGTCTCCTGACCTCCCCACGATCTCCGGCAGTGAAAGTGCTGCAGTGGGAGCAGGTCTCCTGACCTCCCCACGATCTCCGGCAGCGAAAGTGCTGCAGTGGGAGCAGGTCTCCTGACCTCCCCACGATCTCCGGCAGCGAAAGTGCTGCTGGGGTTGGTGGTCTCGGACCTCCTCCCCTTCTTCAAAGCCGACAGCTCCCCTTGCTGGGGCTCCGGCCACCGTACTTCTGGCAGCGATGCAGAGCAATAGGCAGCCCCAGGCGATGCGAGACAGGCATCCTTGGGCAAAGCGAGGCAGGCATCCTTGGGCGGTGCGAAGCAGGCATCCTTAGGCGGTGCGAGGCAGGGCAGGAGCAGTCCTTCCCATGATGGTGGAGGTGGAACCAGCAGGTATTCACCCTCTGCTGGTGGAGCTGGGAGCGGCAAGCAGTCCTCCCACGGCGGTTGAGGCGGAACCAGCAGGCATTCACCCTCTGCTGGTGGAGCTGGGAGCGGCAAGCAGTCCTCCCACGGTGGTGGAGACAGAGGCAGCTCCTGCTGCTCTGCTCCTGGCGGTGGTGGAGACAGAGGCAGCTCCTGCTGCTCTGCTCCTAGTGGTGGTGGAGACAGAGGCAGCTCCTGCTGCTCTGCTCCTAGCTGTGGAGACAGAGGCAGCTCCTGCTGCTCTGCTCCTGGTGGTGGAAGCGATGGAGGTGGCGGAGACAGAGGCAGCTCTTGCTGCTCTGCTCCTGGCGGTGGTGGAGGCAGAGGCAGCTCCTGCTGCTCTGCTCCTGGTGGTGGTGGAGGCAGAGGCAACTCCTGCTGCTCTGCTCCTGAAAGTGGCGGAGGCAGAGGCAGCTCCTGCTCCTCTGCTCTGGCGGTGGCGGAGGCAGCTCCTGCTGCTCTCCTCCTGGCGGTGGTGGAGGCAGAGGCAGCTCCTGCTCCTCTGCTCTGGGCAGTGGCGGAGGCAGAGGCAGCTCCTGCTGCTCTGCTCCTGGAGGTGGCGGAGGCAGAGGCAGCTCCTGCTGCTCTGCTCCTAGTGGAGGAAGCGGTGGAGGTGGTGGAGGCAGAGGCAGCTCCTGCTCCTCTGCTCCTAGTGGAGGAAGCGGTGGAGGTGGGAGCAGCGTGTAGTCTCCTGGCGATGGAGGTGCGAGCAGCGTGTGGTCTCCTATTGTTGCAGGGGACTGGTGCGGCTCCGCCTCTCTTGCAGGGGACTGGTGCGGCTCTCCCGCTCTTGCAGGGGACTGTGGTGGAGGCAGAGGCAGCTCCTGTTCCTCTCCTCCGGGTGGTGACGGTGGGGAAGTGGTACCAGCAGACGTTCACACTCTGCTGGTGGATGGGAACCCAGCAGGCATTCACCCTCTGCTGGTGGACACGGGGACAGCAGGAATTCTTCCTCTGCTGGTGGACACAGGGACAGCAGGAATTCTTCCTCTGCTGGTGGACACGGGGACAGCAGGCATTCTTCCTCTGCTGGTGCGCACGGGGACAGCAGGCATTCTTCCTCTGCTGGTAGAAATGGGGACAGCAGGCATTCTCCCTCTGCTGGCAGCTTGGGTCCTAGGGCTGTGGAAGCACCGACTTCCCCCTCTTGGGCTGTGGAAGCACCGACTCCCCCCTGTTTGGGCTGTGGACGCACCGACTCCTCCCTTTTGGGCTGTGGACGCACCGACTCCTCCCTTTTGGGCTGTGGACGCACCGACTCCTCCCTTTTGGGCTGTGGACGCACCGACTCCCCCCTCTTGGGCGTAGGACGTTCGGGCTCCCCCACTCAGGCGTAGGGACGTTCGGGCTCCTCCCACTCAGGCGTAGGGACGTTCGGGCTCCTCCCACTCAGGCGTAGGGACGTTCGGGCTCCTCCCACTCAGGCGTGGGACGTTCGGGCTCCTCCCACTCAGGCGTAGGGACGTTCGGGCTCCTCCCACTCAGGCGTGGGACGCTCGGGCTCCTCCCACTCAGGCGTGGGACGCTCGGGCTCCTCCCACTCAGGCGTGGGGCGTTCGGGCTCCTCCCGGTACTGGGAGGGGCAGATAGCCACGGTGTGGCCATACTCTCCACAGCCGGGCACAACTCAGCCGCAAGCGCCTTGCAACTGCCTCCCAGCCATCGTCCCAGACCTTCCCTTTTCCCTCTTCCGCTGGCTCTGGATACCTCGGCGAGGCTTCTTCCTCGGGAGACGGCAGCGATGGCTCCTCCCCTTTGGGCGCTGGAGACGGCAGTGGTGGCTCCTCTCCTTCGGGCGCTGGAGACGGCAGCGGGGCTTCTCCCTTTTTCCCTGGAGATGGCAGGACCCCACTCATATCGGCAGCCAGGTAATTGAGCACCATGGCTGCGATGTCTGGGAGGGACGCTGGGTGGTGTTGCTGTTCCCAGGTCTCCCAGCGCTCCCCATCTCGGGCCCACAGGAGGTTGATCACTGCAGGGAGGGCTTCCTCATAATCCCTCCCGGCTCCACCAGCCAGTCCCAGACTCCCTCGGAGGAGAGTGCACTCGTCCTCTTTGGAGGATGCAGGTCCTCCCTCACCCTTGCTGGACGCTCTGGCTCCTCCTTCTCCTGCCATGGAGGGGTTGGTCAGGTGCTATGTGCCCAACCTCGCCAATAGCGAAGCACCACTCCTCACCTTTCAAGCAGGTGAGGCAGACGTCCAGCGTGGACGAGATGCAGTGGGACCTGCGACCGCCCCACGCTGCTGTTGCTTCCTCCGCCCGCTTCTTCCCATTTTTTTTTTTTTTTTTCAAACACAAAAACACTTTTCGAAAAAATAAAAACGCCCTTTGTATTCCTGGTCCGGCTCCTGGAGGCGTTTGTCCCACGCAGGACACCATATGTGGCAGAGTGGTTGCAGGCTGATGTCACGGACCAGGAAGAAGCAACACAAAACAAAGGCAGCAAAGGTAGGTAGGGGAAACAAGACGCGTTTGCGCTCGCGTTTTAATAATAAATCAAATAATAAACAAAACACTTTACAGCAAACAAAAGGGCACGTTGGCCAAACAAAACAAACCCACAAACAGTTGTACTCACAAATATTGTGCTGGCTGTTCCAGCACAATAGCAGTTGTTTCTTTTTCACCTCTTTCTCTCCTTAACTCTCTCGTTCCTTACTCCCTGAACTCTCTCTCCCAGAGCGCAGAAAAGCTGCAGGTTTTATACAGGTGACCATCTCCCGATTAGCAACAATTAATCAATGAATTAACTCGGGAGATGGTCACCGGCTGCACGAGGTTTTTAAATAAATAAACTAAACAAACCCACGGCTTTTCGCCGTCATCCCAAATAATAACTAAGACGGACGGCTTTGTCCGCCTGCATAAAAACACAATACAACAATAATAATAATAATAATAATAATAATAATAATAATAATAATACAAAATATACAAATAATAATACAGGGACGAGGTGTACCCCATCACAGTGTGTCAGTGTATGTGTGTGTGTGTCTGTATGTGTGTGTGTGTATGTTTGTATATGTCCTGCATAAAAGATTAATTCTCAAACTGAACGCAGCAGGGATTCAAGGAAATGCATGCACATAAATTAGGGAGTGGTTAACATGTAGAAAACAGAAAGTACTGATTAGTGAAGAAACCTCAAAATGGAGCGAGGTAACCAGTGGTGTACCACAGGGATCAGTATTAGGTCCTCTGCTATTCCTAATCTACATTAATGATTTAGATTCTTGTATAGTAAGCAAACTTGTTAAATTTGCAGACGACACAAAAATAGGAGGAGTGGCAAACACTGCTGCAGCAGCAAATGTCATTCAAAATGATCTAGACAGCATTCAGAACTGGGCAGACACATGACAAATGAAATTTAATAGAGAAAAGTGTAAAGTATTGCACGCAGGCAATAAAAATGTACATAATAAATATCATATGGGAGATACTGAAATTGAAAAAGGAATCTATGAAAAAGACCTGGGAGTTTATGTTGACTCAGAAATGTCTTCATCTAGACAATGTGGGGAAGCTATAAAAAAAGGCCAACAAGATGCTCTGATATATTGTGAGGAGTGTTGAATTTAAATCAAGGGAAGTAATGTTAAAACTTTACAATGCATTAGTAAGACCTCACCTAGAATATTGTGTTCAGTTCTGGTCACCTCGTTACAAAAAGGATATTGCTGCTCTAGAAAGAGTGCAAAGAAGAGCGACCAGAATTATCCAGGGTTTAAAAGGCATGTCGTATGCAGACAGGCTAAAAGAATTGAATCTATTCAGTTTTGAACAAAGAAGATTATGCGGTGATCTGATTCAAGCATTCAAAATCCTAAAAGGTATAGACAATGTCGGCCCAGGGGACTTTTTTGACCTGAAAAAAGAAACCAGGACCAGGGGTCACAAATGGAGATTTGATAAAGGGGCATTCAGAACAGAAATAGAAGGCACTTTTTTTACACAGAGAATTGTGAGGGTCTGGAACCAACTCCCCAGTAATGTTGTTGAAGCTGACACCCTGGGATCCTTCAAGAAGCTGCTTGATGAGATTCTGGGATCAATAAGCTACTAACAACCAAATAAGCAAGATGGGCCGAACGACCTCCTCTCGTTTGTAAACTTTATTATGTTCTTCTGTGTGTGTGTGTTTGTATGTGTGTGTGTGTGTGTGTGTGTGTGTGTGTGTGTGTGTGTGTGTTTGTATATGTGTGTGTTTGTATGTGTGTGTGTTTGTGTGTGTGTGTGTGTGTGTGTGTGTGTGTGTGTGTGTGTGTGTGTGTGTGTGTGTGTGTGTGTGTGTGTGTGTGTGTGTGTGTGTGTGTGTGTGTGTGTGTGTGTGTGTGTGTGTGTGTGTGTGTGTGTGTGTGTGTGTGTGTGTGTGTGTGTGTGTGTGTGTGTGTGTGTGTGTGTGTGTGTGTGTGTATGTGTGTGTGTGTGTGTGTGTGTGTGTGTGTGTGTGTGTGTGTGTGTGTGTGTGTGTGTGTGTGTGTGTGTGTGTGTGTGTGTGTGTGTGTGTGTGTGTGTGTGTGTGTGTGTGTGTATGTGTGTGTGTGTTTGTATGTGTGTTTGTATGTGTGTGTGTTTGTATGTGTGTGTGTGTATGTCAGTGTGTGTGTGTGTGTGTTTGTATGCATGTATGTGTTGGAACATGATTCTATTTAAACTCAACCACTCTAAAGGATCCTCTGTGGGCGTGTTGACAACACAAGAAGCTGTTGACATTGCACAGGAAGTCATTAACGCAGATCTATTTTCCCTCTCGAGATGACAGATTAGATTAGCAACGACATCTCAAAGCTCAGACCCCGCATTGAGAAACACAACTCAGACACAGGGCAAAAATAAACCAACGATGACAAAAATCTAATAAAAATAATCTAGTGTGATGAGAGCTCCTCTCTCATCACACTCTTCCATCTGGCAGCTGGGGGTTCTCACTGTGCTGAGCAGAAACAATCTAGATCAGATATAAATGTTGTGTGTTTTATTTTTCCTGGTGATCTTGAGCTCGTTTGGTAGAAATGTGTAACTTTCACACTGGCACTCCTACCCTGGTCGGACCTGGGTTCTGGCTACCCGGTCACAATCCAGCGTAGTGTGAAACCACATTACCTGGGTTGTACCTGGGTTAACCAGGGTCCCAGCGACCCACCTCAGGATGTGGGTCGACACGCTTTGTCCCGGGTTGAGCGACACAAAATGCATGATGGCTGTTCGTGAGCCGATGCAATAAACAAACAAAGTGCAAAGAAGAGCGACCAGAATTATCCAGGGTTTAAAAGGCATGTCGTATGCAGACAGGCTAAAAGAAT
>CM060287.1:3571174-3633674 GCA_030684275.1 Acipenser oxyrinchus oxyrinchus | reverse complement strand
GCACAGTGGATATTTCTAAAATACTTTACAAACAGGCAGCTTAACTTGGCTTTTTGCTTCAGAGCACCTTTTACACTAAACACAAATGTGCTCAGGTTAGACGAATAGAAATGGACGGGGTTTTGAAGCATTAACCAGGAAGGGGAGAAGCCAGGACGGAGGAGGCTCTCCTGCTGCTTCCACAATCTCCACCCTGGAAGTGAAAGCGCCCTCGCGATGGTGCCAAGCTCCTACCTGCGTAGTCAGGATTAGGGACTGGGGCGCGATTCTGACGGCCCGGGCGTGCTGCTGGAAAAATACAGAAACAATAAATAAAATCAGCATTCTGTTTCAGGTCTAGAAATGTTTGTGAGCAAGATATTTCACCGATTTCATGTTTATTAAAAAAAAATGCAAAATATACTGTACATGCCGCAAAATTACTGCCTTGAGTTTATGATTATTATTTGTTTATTTATCAGACGCCTTTATCCAAGGCGACTTACAGAGACTAGGGTGTGTGAACTATGCATCAGCTGCAGAGTCACTTACAATTACGTCTCACCCGAAAGACGGAGCACAAGGAGGTTAAGTGACTTGCTCAGGGTCACACAATGAGTCAGTGGCTGAGGTGGGATTTGAACCGGGGACCTCCTGGTTACAAGCCCAGTTCTTTAACCACTGGACCACACAGCCTCCTTTATATATAGTGTACTGTATGTATACATTAATAACATAACTGCACTGAGATTTTATATAGTGTATAGTCTCTGTCTCTCTCTCTCTGTTTCAGCGTTCTGCACGCAGTCTGAATATGTTTCTCATTAATCAACAATCGCTAATTTTTTTCTTTCAAAAATGATAAGCTTTGAGAGTCTGTATATATATATATATATATATATATATATATATATATATATATATATATATATATACAGTACTGTGCAAAAGTTTTAGGCAGGTGTGAAAAAATGCTGTAAAGTAAGAATGCTTTCAAAATAGACATGTTAATAGATTATATTTATCAATTAACTAAATGCAAAGTGAGTGAACAGAAGAAAAATCTAAATCAAATCCATATTTGGTGTGACCACCCTTTGCCTTCAAAACAGCATCAAGCATCAATTCTTCTAGGTACACTTGCACACAGTTTTTGAAGGAACTCGGCAGGTAGGTTGGCCCAAACATCTTGGAGAACTAACCACAGTTCTTCTGTGGATTTAGGCAGCCTCAGTTGCTTCTCTCTCTTCATGTAATCCCAGACAGACTCGATGATGTTGAGATCAGGGCTCTGTGGGGCCATACCATCACTTCCAGGATTACTTGTTCTTCTTTACGCTGAAGATAGTTCTTAATGACTTTAAGCTGTATGTTTGGGGTCGTTGTCATGCTGCAGAATAAATTTGGGGCCAATCAGATGCCTCCCTGATGGTATTGCATGATGGATAAGTATCTGCCTGTACTTCTCAGCATTGAGGAGACCATTAATTCTGACCAAATCACCAACTCCATTTGCAGAAATGCAGCCCCAAACTTGCAAGGAACCTCCACCATGCTTCACTGTTGCCTGCAGACACTCATTCGTTTACGCTCTCCAGCCCTTCGGCGAACAAACTGCCTTCTGCTACAGCCAAATATTTCAAATTTTGACTCATCAGTCCAGAGCACCTGCTGCCATTTTTCTGCACCCCACTTACTGTGCATTTGTGCATAGTTGAGTCGCTTGGCCTTGTTTCCACGTCGGAGGTATGGCTTTTTGGCCGCAAGTCTTCCATGAAGGCCACTTCTGACCAGACTTCTCCGGACAGTAGATGGGTGTACCAGGGTCCCACTGTTTTCTGCCAGTTCTGAGCTGATGGCACTGCTGGACATCTTCCGATTGCGAAGGGAATTCAGCATGATGTGTCTTTCATCTGCTGCAGTAAGTTTCCTTGGCCGACCACTGCGTCTACAGTCCTCAACGTTGCCCGTTTCTTTATGCTTCTTCAAAAGAGCTTGGACAGCACATCTGGAAACCCCTGTCTGCCTTGGAATTTCTGCCTGGGAGAGACCTTGCTGATGCAGTATAACTACCTTGTGTCTTGTTGCTGTGCTCAGTCTTGCCATGGTGTATGACTTTTGACAGTAAACTGTCTTCAGCAACCTCACCTTGTTAGCTGAGTTTGGCTGTTCCTCACCCAGTTTTATTCCTCCTACACAGCTGTTTCTGTTTCAGTTAATGATTGTGTTTCAACCTACATATTGAATTGATGATCATTAGCACCTGTTTGGTATAATTGTTTAATCATACACCTGACTATATGCCTACAAAATCCCTGACTTTGTGCAAGTGTACCTAGAAAAATTGATGCTGTTTTGAAGGCAAAGGGTTGTCACACCAAATATGGATTTGATTTAGATTTTTGTTCTGTTCACTCACTTTGCATTTAGTTAATTGATAAATATAATCCATTAACATGTCTATTTTTGAAAGCATTCTTACTTTACAGCATTTTTTCACATCTGCCTAAAACTTTTGCACAGTACTGTATATATATACACACACACACACACGCACACACACACACACACACACACACACACACACACACACACACACACACACAAACACACAGAGCTATGGCCAGACGTTTAGCATAACCTAGACTGTTAGGCTTGAGACATCACTTTCAGTGACCTCCCCAACCCCCCCCCCCAGGTCCTCTGATATAAACTGCACACTGCTCTCTGAGCACATGCACAGTGCCAGGGCAGACATGAATGAACACAGCTCTCCCTCCCCTCACCTGGTGCCATGGCAGATGCCCCCTTGCGGTTCTGAGCCCAGTAGTACACCAGTATAGCCACACCCGCAGTCACCAGCAGGTCTGCAAAGATGATTCCAATCATTTGCACCACTTCCACCTCCACACAGCCTTCACACACTGAAACGAGAGAGGCCACAGGCACAGGTCAGCTGAGCACTGCAGAGACACATTGTAACACATTGTAACAGCACAGGTCAGCTGAGCACTGCAGAGACACATTGTAACAGAGCACAGGTCAGCTGAGCACTGCAGAGACACACTGTAACACATTGTAACAGCACAGGTCAGCTGAGCACTGCAGAGACACATTGTAACAGCACAGGTCAGCTGAGCACTGCAGAGACACACTGTAACACATTGTAACAGCACAGGTCAGCTGAGCACTGCAGAGACACATTGTAACACATTGTAACAGCACAGGTCAGCTGAGCACTGCAGAGACACATTGTAACAGCACAGGTCAGCTGAGCACTGCAGAGACACACTGTAACACATTGTAACAGCACAGGTCAGCTGAGCACTGCAGAGACACATTGTAACACATTGTAACAGCACAGGTCAGCTGAGCACTGCAGAGACACATTGTAACAGCACAGGTCAGCTGAGCACTGCAGAGACACACTGTAACACATTGTAACAGCACAGGTCAGCTGAGCACTGCAGAGACACATTGTAACACATTGTAACAGAGCACAGGTCAGCTGAGCACTGCAGAGACACACTGTAACACATTGTAACAGCACAGGTCAGCTGAGCACTGCAGAGACACATTGTAACAGCACAGGTCAGCTGAGCACTGCAGAGACACATTGTAACACATTGTAACAGCACAGGTCAGCTGAGCACTGCAGAGACACATTGTAACACATTGTAACAGAGCACAGGTGAGCTGGACCTTTTTATTGTGATATAAGGTGTGTTTGTATTCTAAGTCGGTAAGTCTAATAAAATACAGACAAAAAACTGATACGGTAGTGCGAGATTTACACTCCAACATTACAAGTGTAGTTCCAACTAATACGTTCTCATGTAGGGGGAGCCAGTGTAAAAAATAAAAAAGCACAAATCTTTACCAAGATCAAACACATACAGTATATGATTGATGTGTTTGATCTGAAGTGTCTTGAATCAGATGGAAATGACGTCACATAAAATGTGGCTACGTTGTTTATTCATTCTTATTGAATCTATTATTAAACGTACAGCAGGGTACCGTGGAAGATGCAAGCAGATTCTCACCCAGTCTAGATGCTCTCATATTACTGTGTCCTGTGCAGCACCCTATACCACATTCAGTATTGCTGTGTTGCTGTGTTGCTGTATTGCTGTGTTGCTGTATTGCTGTGTTGCTGTGTTGCTGTGTTGCTGTATTGCTGTATTGCTGTATTGCTGTGTTGCTATGTTGCTGTATTGCTATGTTGCTGTGTTGCTGTGTTGCTGTGTTGCTGTGTTGCTGTGTTGCTGTATTGCTATGTTGCTGTATTGCTGTGTTGCTGTGTTGCTGTGTTACTGTATTGCTGTGTTGCTGTATTGCTGTGTTGCTGTGTTGCTGTATTGCTGTGTTGCTGTATTGCTATGTTGCTGTATTGCTGTGTTGCTATGTTGCTGTGTTGCTGTGTTGCTATGTTGCTGTGTTGCTGTGTTGCTGTGTTGCTGTATTGCTGTGTTGCTGGTGTTGCTGTGTTGCTGTATTGCTGTGTTGCTATGTTGCTGTATTGCTATGTTGCTGTGTTGCTATGTTGCTGTGTTGCTGTGTTGCTGTGTTGCTGTATTGCTATGTTGCTGTATTGCTGTGTTGCTGTGTTGCTGTGTTGCTGTATTGCTGTGTTGCTGTGTTGCTGTATTGCTGTGTTGCTGTATTGCTATGTTGCTGTATTGCTGTGTTGCTGTGTTGCTGTGTTGCTGTGTTGCTGTGTTGCTGTATTGCTGTGTTGCTGTATTGCTGTGTTGCTGGTGTTGCTGTGTTGCTGTATTGATGTGTTGCTGTATTGATGTATTGCTATATTGCTGTATTGCTGTGTTGCTGTATTGCTGTATTGCTGTGTTGCTGTATTGCTGTGTTGCTATGTTGCTGTATTGCTGTGTTGCTGTATTGCTGTGTTGCTGTATTGCTATGTTGCTGTGTTGCTGTATTGCTGTGTTGCTGTATTGCTATGTTGCTGTATTGATGTGTTGCTATGTTGCTGTATTGCTATGTTGCTGTATTGATGTGTTGCTATGTTGCTGTATTGCTATGTTGCTATGTTGCTGTATTGCTGTGTTGCTGTATTGCTATGTTGCTGGTGTTGCTGTATTGCTGTGTTGCTGTGTTGCTGTGTTGCTATGTTGCTATGTTGCTGTATTGATGTGTTGCTATGTTGCTGTATTGCTATGTTGCTGTATTGATGTATTGCTATATTGCTATATTGCTATATTGCTGTGTTGCTATGTATTGCTATGTTGCTGGTGTTGCTGTATTGCTGTGTTGCTGTGTTGCTGTGTTGCTATGTTGCTATGTTGCTGTATTGATGTGTTGCTATGTTGCTGTATTGCTATGTTGCTGTATTGATGTATTGCTATATTGCTATATTGCTATATTGCTGTGTTGCTATGTATTGCTGTGTTGCTGTATTGCTGTGTTGCTGTATTGCTATGTTGCTGTATTGCTATGTTGCTGTATTGATGTGTTGCTATGTTGCTGTATTGCTATGTTGCTGTATTGATGTATTGCTATATTGCTATATTGCTGTGTTGCTATGTATTGCTGTGTTGCTTTCAATGAAACTGGTAGATTAAGCTATAAAATGAAGCCTTTTGCAGCCCCAGCAAAATTGAACAAAACAGTTTCAGGAACTTTGTCAAAAAAAATAATAATTGGAAACTCACCCTTCGCTTTGATGTAAAAATAATATTGGTCTTCTGGTGCAGTAGTAGTGCATTTATAGATGTCGTTTGTGTTGCTGTATGTTTTAAGCGTCATCTGATCTCCTTGTAATTCCACATTTTCATCTGCTTGTATCACTTCTTCTTTTTTTTCCATTCAACAGTATTTGACTCAAAGCCAGTTAAAGGGCACGTGAGAGTGACGGAGGTGCCAGACACATCGACAGAACCTAAACAAGACAAGAAGATTAGACGCGTTCCGTTAACAAAAACAGAACCAAACCAACACGAGACACATTTCAAATCCTCTTCAGCGCTCCCCCAAGCTGTTTAGTTTTCCATCTTGTTACATTAACATGCTTTTCCACTCCTTTCAAAAACGAGGAGCTACTTAAACAGAGGCGCCGCTTTGCAATATGAAACCATGCATGTTAGCAATGAAGGAGCAATTGTATCCATTTGTTAAACACACGTGGTGAAGCAGCTGGAGCTTCTGGAGCTTCGGCCATCTGGACACAAGACGTGTTGAGAGATCTAGCTTTATTTTTCAAAGCAATGCTTTGGGGTATGTGTGGTATTCTCCTATCCTCATTTGTGAAGAAGCTAGATGTAACTTTACACCACGAACGTTCATGAAAAATGCCCCCTTATATTGAACTCGCTACTGCATAATTCACATTGATGCTTGTGTCTCTACTGCGTGACAAACTGAGGAACCAAATACACAAAATGATATGAAAAGCGAGATTTTCTGTTGAATAAACGAAGGTCCTAAATGATTTAATTTGCATGTAACAGCATGTTATTTTTCATCAAACGACTACGTATTTGAGGTGCCCTTCGACACCACTGTGAATGGTTTTATACGCAAATTTCCCAGAATGTTGGTTGTTCTACATAAGAGAATCACAATATTGTTCAGTAACTCGTTTAAATTGCTCAGTGGTGCATCACTGTAAGCTCATTAATGGTTATTTTGTTAATGGAAAATGTGTATGCAGAAATACATTCTTCGACATTAATGATTATTTTGTTAATTAACAATTTCTATGAAGGAATAAATACATTCTTCAGTGATATACCTGCACTTACCAATACGCTTTGGTAAATCATAAGTTTAACCGCTAAATGTCTGAAAAGCAATCTGTTTCTTCATAATTTCTGACATTTGCCACCTTATTTGGTCAATGTTGACATTTACCGGCAAAACTTAAGATTGACCAGATTCTGACTTTTACCATAACATATATAATACTAAATATATTCTTTTCTCCAGGAGAGCCCCTTGATGGAATTACACAGCATTATAAATACCTTATAATACACTGCCTGCTATCTGCAGGTCTTTAAATAATTACCTGGTTGAACGCCTTCCTGTCCTGCAATAATTAAACAAACAAATCAGTAAATACAGAAATAAAACACAAATACACCACTAAATAAAAAGATAAATAAATAACTAAACAGATAAATAACTAACTAAATAAATAGTACACTATTAGACAGAGGAGAAATAAACTCAACAGCTCTCAACATGCTGAGCTTGAATTACAGAATTGAAACAGATAACAGAATCGTTTTTTCTGTATTTATTAGAAGAAAAAAAAATAAGGCCAAATATCAAAACTGCAAAGATAAAACTGCAATTGTGTTCTTAAAAAAACAACAAGCACAAAACCCTGCTTCTTGAAGACAGTATTTTGTGTTTGCTTTGTTTGTCCGCTGGATTGGCTCTGAACGGCCGTGCCCCTGGAATTAAAACAGCTTCACCTACTTAATGCCCACTCTGCGTGGCATGCCCACACTCAGTGAGCTTTGGCACAGCTGCTGCTGGTCTTTGTTTTGTTATTCGGTACATTGTTTTAAAGCTGGTATAAGGATAGCGACACCGTAGTTCAAATGTCTTTTAAACCGCGCAGCCCCATGCTTTCAATTGAATGACAGATTTCTGTCCTGGTGACCAGATTTCAGTCCCTGAGTTGGACACATGACCATCTCATCGCCGTGGCGACATCGCTGGACCCTCACCCAAGGACTGTACAGACATTTACCTCCTTGACTGCGTTAGCGACGATGGACACGGAGGCACTCAGACATGCTCTCGTCTTTAGAAACTGCTTTTACAAAACAAACCCCTTTACTTATCCTTGTCCTTTTCATTTTCAATACATTGCTTTTAATAGCTGACCTGCAATCGGCTGGTTTTGTGTGAATTAAATCCATTAAATACAGATGCTTGTGCAGTATTTAAATACATGGCAGAAAGTATAGAGTATAGGGCAAGAATTTTCATGTCCTATAAACAGTACTGGGATAAATAAATACAGATCATGTTGTGTGATAAAGGAATTATTCCAGTTTTAATTATGTTGTACAAGGCACCACAGTAACAAGAGGTTAGAAATGATTTGAAAGGTATTGTGATTCTTTGGCTCAGTTGTTTTTTTCTGCCATCATGAAAAGAAACTAACTTAGGAGTCACTGCGTGCGTGTTTTTGAGTTTGGAAATATTAGAAATATTTTTTTGTATGAACTTTTCGGAAACAAAACTATTTCTGGACTGGAGCAGATGCTTAGCAAATCTCCAAAAAATAAAAAATAAAATAGCAGCTGAACAGAATTATTAGAACGCCAACACGTGTAAATTATGAAATAAACAAGATCCACAATGAAGTATAGCAGGTTTTTTCACTCCTCTGTTTCCTGATAATACAGAAGCAATGTACAAACCAGAGAGCTTTGCAATGCACACGCGGCAGCTTCGGAAATCTCATTTGAATTTCATGTTGCTGCACGCTGACATGGGCACACCCTGACAGGCTCACAATTGATACTGTTTATTAACTGGGTACCAGTTAAGCAGTAACCAACAGCAGGGATGGGAATAAGGTTCCCCTTGCACAGCAGTTTGATCCATTCCTGGTTTCACTGAGTTTAATAAGGCAAACCTGAGCTTTGTTACCTATACACTGTGGCTAATCGTGATTGTAGTAAACCTTGGAATGGGTGAAACTCATATGCAACAAGAGTCTTATTTCACCCCTTGAATATTTCTTTTCTTTTTGTGGAAAGCAAAGCAGTGGTGAGATATTCCCGTGCAGGAGCCCAGTGTTGGGACAGCGTCTGTGCTGGGGACAGACCTGAGGCGAGCACTGCAGAGAAACGAAGAAGGAATGCCACAGGAAGCTGGGGGCCCTGTTGTAAAGCAGGTGCGACTGTTTGCCCTCATTTTTCTGAGAACAATGAATCCATCATAACGGTGAAACCAGCGAAAAACTAAACAGAGCCACGATGCCACTGCCTGCAACCAGGCTGGACCGGGCCAGTTCCACAGAGTTCATGTGGGTTTTTTTACAAGCATAAGAACGTTTGTGAAGGAGAGGAGGTGATTTGGTCCAGTGCTCGGGTCTTAAAGGATCCCAGTGATTCAGCACCAACAACATGGCTTGGTAACCCATTCCACCCCCTCAACGCTCTCTGTGTGAAGAAGAGTCTCCTTCCCTCTGTCCTAAGTCTACCGCTATTTAAAATGGAGCCAAACCTTGCCTTGGTCCTGTGTGTTAGTTAAGGGCTGTTCTGTCGATTCATTTTTATTTCTTCATTTTTCAGTAAAAGACTATTTAGTTATCTTCTGCAAAGTGAGAGTCTAAATAATGTATGCAACTAAAAAAAATCTTTCGCAGACGGAAAAATGTATATTTTTTTAACTAGCTGTAATTTTATTTGAATTCCGGACACACCTGAACATTACTAACTAAACCCACCTGTCAAACTCAAACCTATTTAGAAATACAAAAACACAAAACTTTCCAAACTTACCTGAACACACAGCAATTAACAGAGCCAACAGCAGAGATGCTGCTTTCTTCATGGTGGGTTTCATGAAGGTTTGTGTTGCTGCCAGCCGGCCTCTTGTTCTGTGGCTTCAAGGGGAGTGAACGGGTCACGTCCTGCGGGTTAACAGAACCGGGTCGGAACCAGCAGGCACTGATAAAGCTGGTATTAGTGGTACTCTTCAGAAGCTGTGTGGGGTCACCAGAAAGCTCTTAGCAGGCTCTGTGCTCTCAGTCTCTTCAGGGTGTTGTTTCGTTTCTGAGCAGGAAACAGAGGTGGTTAGAGAACACGTCTCTCTCACAGCAGCGGCAGCCACAAGATCTGCAATGCGATTGTCAGTGCATAGCTGGGGCTGCATGAGACTACCCAAATTACAATCAGACACCAGCATCTCTAGCTAGAGCTCGCCTGCCTCCCAACACAGCAGAAGATCTAACAAGGAGAGCTACTATGATTATAAATATCAAAGGAAGAAAACAAGAAGAAACAGGGCTCTGTGAAATTGGCATGCTACCCACCCACTCACCCACAGCCCATGGTAGCTTTGCCATGTTTTTCCCATGGGTGTACTGTGCATTTACTGTAGTCTACCGCGGTTCACCATGTTTTTTAATAACCTTTACCATGCTATAATTTACAATGCCTGTCTGTGCTTTAGCATGCTTTCACTATGCTTTATTACACCTTTGCTAGGCTTTTACTGTGGTAGACTTTTATAAGTGAGACACATTGTGAAATCAACGATATATTTATTTAAATAGAGAAAAAGCCTTATGTAGCACACACTTTTGCGTACTGTACGACTCACACCTGACTGATTAATGGCATCCCTGGCCATTGCTCTGTGATATATAGAGGCTGCATCTCCCTGAAACAATGCGGGGCCCCTCGTAGACTTGGCACGTCCGATCAGCGCTGCCTGCTGGACCAAGCCGGCACTGCAGCCTTTTACTCTAGATGTGTCTCCAGAGTGAGGGACGCTGTGACACACTGTCAGTGCAGCACAAGATGGGTAGGGATTTACTGCCATCTCCTGGCAGTGGTGAGCCAATTCATACAGCCATTATAAAGAAGGAGAACTGTGGCAAAGTGCTCCCCCTGTGTATATTGTATGTTACGTGTTGTGTGTAAATGTTGGTGTATAGTCATTGGTACACGGGATATAAACGGGTCTGTGTTTCACGTGTATTTAAAAATGTATATTTGTATTTAGGCACGAGGATGGCACAAATCACATCACGTGCAGTTAAAGTATTAGTATGTGAACACGGGAAAGTGCACTTTAATTAATTCACGTGCAGTTGTACCGAGATTCCAATTGAATGATTGACTAGCAATCGAGTCTCGGTACAACTGCATAAAAGCAGCATGTTTTCACTCACTCGGGGTTGGGTGTTTGAGAGTGGAGAACGGGTGAGAGAGAAGGAGAACGAATAGTAGAAAGAATAATAATAACCATTTATTTTACTCACCGTGTTTGTTTGTCTCCGGGCACCGTTTGTTAAGTGTCAGTTCGTTTTGTTTGTCTATTTATTTTGGCGCAAGTGCCGTGTCCTGTGTTTTTGTGTTCTGTTTGTTAAACCTTTTTATTTATTTGTTATTAAACGCTGAGTGCAACCATCGCACTCAGTTTCTCTCATCATCACCGTCTGTCTGTCTGTGTGTTTCTCTCTCCTGTCTGAGTTCCTCCCTGCAGCCAGCCTGTCACAAGAACGCAGCCTCACTTACACAAAATCACAGCAATGTGTAATAAAGCACAGTGAAAGAATGGTGAAGCACATGGAAGCATTCTAAAGCACAGAGAGGTGTGGTAAAGCACATGGAAGCATTCTAAAGCACAGAGAGGTGTGGTAAAGCATAGGGAAGCATTGTAAACACAGAGAGGTCTGGTAAAGCACAGGGAAGCATTCTAAAGCACAGAGAGGTGTGGTAAAGCATAGGGAAGCATTGTAAACACAGAGAGGTCTGGTAAAGCATAGGGAAGCATTGTAAAGCACAGTGAAAGAATGGTGAAGCATTCTAAAGCACAGAGAGGTGTGGTAAAGCATAGGGAAGCATTGTAAACACAGAGAGGTCTGGTAAAGCATAGGGAAGCATTGTAAAGCACAGAGAGGTCTGGTAAAGCATAGCTAAGCATTGTAAAGCACAGAGAGGTATGGTAAAGCATAGGGAAGCATTGTAAACAAAAGAGAGGTGTGATAAAGCATAGGGAAGCATTGTAAAGCACAGAGAGGTCTGGTAAAGCATAGGGAAACATTGTAAAGCACAGAGAGGTCTGGTAAAGCATAGGGAAGCATTGTAAAGCACAGAGAGGTGTGGTAAAGCACAGGGAAGCATTGTAAAGCACAGAGAGGTATGGTAAAGCATAGGGAAGCATTGTAAAGCACAGAGAGGTGTGGTAAAGCATAGGGAAGCATTGTAAAGCACAGAGAGGTCTGGTAAAGCATAGGGAAGCATTGTAAAGCACAGAGAGGTCTGGTAAAGCATAGGGAAGCATTGTAAACAAGAGAGGTGTGGTAAAGCATATTTAAAAGGCACATCATGGCAAATGCAGAGTATAACCATGGGAAAGCCTGGGGGGAACCTGGAAAATGACCGTGCAAAATGTACTTTTAAAAGGAGCTGCTCCATTGAAAACTTGCAAAACAGAACGAAAGTGCAATGCTCAGGGCTGCCCCCATCCCGGTCAAATTACAGGAAGGAAGGAAGGAAGCAAAGGCTGTCTAATTTACATATTTGATTAAAAGAGAAAAAGTGGGCAAACCCAGTCACAGAGATACAGAAACATAAAGCAGCTTGAATTCCACTCTGTCTCTGAGCCGTGTGTGTGTGTGTGTGTGTCAGTGTGCGTGTGTGTGTGTGTGTGTGTGTCAGTGTGTGTGTGTGTGTGTGTGTGTGTGTGTGTGTGTGTGTGTGTGTGTGTGTGTGTGAGTGTGCGTCAGCGTGTGTGTGTGAGAGTGTGCGTCAGCGTGTGTGTGTGTGTGTGTGTGTGTGAGAGTGTGAGTGTGTGTGTGTGTGTGTTTGTGTGAGGGGGTAATAAGAACATAAGAACATAAGAACATTTCCAAACGAGAGGAGGCCATTCAGCCCATCTTGCTCGTTTGGTTGTTAGTAGCTTATTGATCCCAGAATCTCATCAAGCAGCTTCTTGAAGGATCCCAGGGTGTCAGCTTCAACAACATTACTGGGGAGTTGGTTCCAGATCCTCACAATTTTCTGTGTAAAAAAATGCCTCCTATTTTCTGCTCTGAATGCCCCTTTATCAAATCTCCATTTGTGACCCCTGGTCCTTGTTTCTTTTTTCAGGTCGAAAAAGTCCCCTGGGTCGACATTGTCTATACCTTTTAGGATTTTGAATGCTTGAATCAGATCACCGCGTAGTCTTCTTTGTTCAAGACTGAATAGATTCAATTCTTTTAGCCTGTCTGCATACGACATGCCTTTTAAACCCGGGATAATTCTGGTCGCTCTTCTTTGCACTCTTTCTAGAGCAGCAATATCCTTTTTGTAGCAAGGTGACCAGAACTGAACACAATCTTCTAGATGAGGTCTTACTAATGTATTGTAAAGTTTTAACATTACTTCTCTTGATTTAAATTCAACACTCCTCACAATATATCCGAGCATCTTGTTGGCCTTTTTTATAGCTTCCCCACATTGTCTAGATGAAGACATTTCTGAGTCAACATAAACTCCTAGGTCTTTTTCATAGATTCCTTCTTCAATTTCAGTATCTCCCATATGATATTTATAATGCACATTTGTATTGCCTGTGTGCAATACTTTACACTTTTCTCTATTAAATGTCATTTGCCATGTGTCTGCCCAGTTCTGAATGCTGTCTAGATCATTTTGAATGATCTTTGCTGCTGCAACAGTGTTTGCCACTCCTCCTATTTTTGTGTCATCTGCAAATTTAACGAGTTTGCTTACTATACCAGAATCTAAATCATTAATGTAGATTAGGAATAGCAGAGGACCTAATACTGAGCCCTGTGGTACACCACTGGTTACCTCACTCCATTTTGAGGTTTCTCCTCTAATCAGTACTTTCTGTTTTCTACATGTTAACCACTCCCTAATAATGCGTTCCTCAGGGGGGAGTGTGTATGTGTGTGAGGGGGTAATGCGTTCCTCAGGGGGGGTAATGCGTTGCTTAACACAATGTTTTATTATTATAGCGGAGACCATATATCAGTGTCATTACTCTCCCTGCTCTGTACACCTTACAGCATACAGGCAAATATACCAGTGGAGTACGGGCAAGACAAATCACACCTTAACTGTTACACTAAACACCTCACAACTAGGCTTCCGTACGTCAACGTTCCTCCAAACTAAAAACACGACGAAAGGTTTGAAAACTGCACTTAAAAAAAATGTAAAATAACTGGTGCGTGAAAGCGCTCTAGCAAAGTCCCCCGAGTGTGGAATTCCCTGGCATCCTGGTAATGTGTTCACTGCTGTTATGCTTAATGGAAAGAATTGATCTCAGCGAACAGATAATACACTAACTGCAAACAACAACGATCAAACCACTCTACTTCAGATACCTAACCTGTTCTTTTTAACCCAGTTAAAAAAATATATCGTGACCCCGCCCGACAGTGGGAGTACACTCGGCGCCACACACTGCAGTGTAATAATTGCCTGACTCAAAACCAGAACTTTTTTCTCTCTCTCTCTGTGTCTTGCTGCCCAGAATAACTCGCCTTGCCTCAAATCCTAGCGCGGTTACCGGAGGATTAATGCCGCATTTCAAGTATAAAGTATAGATTGTCAGGGCTTTTTTTGTGTTCAGCTGATCCGATGACATGTTTGGAATTCGACTGAAACTTTGTACCTTCCTGTGTGGAATCGCTGTCTCAGGTAAGGAAGTGAACACAGAACAGTACCGTAGTTGTTTGCGCTGTGAATGGAAAACTTTTACAACTGTTTGCGCTGAGATTTGCGCGGAGTCAGCGAGCTTTACTGCTTAAAAACAAACACACTTTTCAAATAATACTAGACTATCGTCCGAGTGTATCTGGCTATATTAGCTAGCCTGGCTGTGCCGCTCTGCGCATGGTTAAAAATGGTGGCGCTCGGATTTCATCACATTCTGTGTTGCCTCTCTCAGGTGAAATCCTGATTGTGTATCCACGTAAAAGGTACAGGGGAAAAAAAGCTACCTTTGTTTCGCTTAGGCTTTTGCAGGGCTGTGAAATGGTTGTCGCGCCGCGTCGATGACAGCAGAGAGCCCAGTTCACACGGTCCCTCTTTTAAAAAGATTCTGTTAACGACAGGTGGTTTAAAGTCGAACCCTCTTGTATAAACACTCCTGAATTTAAAATACTTGACTTATATAATCGTTCAATGACCTTTCTTATTTATTTATTTTTCCAAGCTTGTGTTTAATTACATCGTCCATGAGGCGGTTGTGAGAGATCTACCTGCGTTTACCTCTTTGAAGTTTGTTTGGAAAGGAGGAGAGGGCCTGTGCAAACATCCACACCCCATATTTTAATCCCGTCAGGAATGAGGAGAAAGTATTGCAGGGAAACAGACACTTACCTTAGACAAGACTGTGTGTAGAAATGTGCAGAATAATACAGACATGGACAGGTTTATAGCTCTGTAGAAAGTGACACCTACAGGAAACCAACCCACAGTATCTTTGCAGCTTCCCCCACTCTGTTTGGGTGTAAAAATAAAGCCCTTCTTGGAACATGTAACTTTGAGATTATTGAAATATTTACAACAATAAGGGGTTATTTTATAGTGCAAAGTCAGAGCCTGCAGTACCACCCATCCAGCACAGGTACTGTGACTCCACCTCCCAGAGGGAATGAAAGCCCAGGGCTAGTGTGAGTCTCTAACCCTGCTCACACGCCTCAATCCGGATCATTTCAATAATAACAGATTTCATTGAGGGGAGATCTGAGTGTTGAGGTGCTGGCTGGCATCCTCACTGACTGTTTCTCTGTGTGTGTGGTGGAGGTGTACACTGATCCTCACTGTGTGTTTCTCTGTGTGTGTGGTGGAGGTGTGCACTGATCCTCACTGTGTGTTTCTCTGCAGGTGTGTGTGTGGTGGAGGTGTGCACTGATCCTCACTGTGTGTTTCTCTGCAGGTGTGTGTGCGGTGGTGGTGTACACTGATCCTCACTGTGTGTTTCTCTGTGTGTGTGGTGGAGGTGTGCACTGATCCTCACTGTGTGTTTCTCTGCAGGTGTGTGTGCGGTGGAGGTGTACACTGATCCTCACTGTGTGTGTCTCTGCAGGTGTGTGTGCGGTGGAGGTGTGCACTGATCCTCACTGTGTGTTTCTCTGCAGGTGTGTGTGCGGTGGAGGTGTACACTGATCCTCACTGTGTGTTTCTCTGCAGGTGTGTGTGCGGTGGAGGTGTACACTGATCCTCACTGTGTGTTTCTCTGCAGGTGTGTGTGCGGTGGAGGTGTACACTGATCCTCACTGTGTGTTTCTCTGCAGGTGTGTGTGCGGTGGAGGTGTACACTGATCCTCACTGTGTGTTTCTCTGCAGGTGTGTGTGCGGTGGAGGTGTACACTGATCCTCACTGTGTGTTTCTCTGCAGGTGTGTGTGCGGTGGAGGTGTACACTGATCCTCACTGTGTGTTTCTCTGTGTGTGTGGTGGAGGTGTACACTGATCCTCACTGTGTGTTTCTCTGCAGGTGTGTGTGCGGTGGAGGTGTACACTGATCCTCACTGTGTGTTTCTCTGCAGGTGTGTGTGCGGTGGAGGTGTACACTGATCCTCACTGTGTGTTTCTCTGCAGGTGTGTGTGCGGTGGAGGTGTACACTGATCCTCACTGTGTGTTTCTCTGCAGGTGTGTGTGCGGTGGAGGTGTACACTGATCCTCACTGTGTGTTTCTCTGCAGGTGTGTGTGCGGTGGAGGTGTACACTGATCCTCACTGTGTGTTTCTCTGCAGGTGTGTGTGCAGTGGAGGTGTACACTGATCCTCACTGTGTGTTTCTCTGCAGGTGTGTGTGCGGTGGAGGTGTACACTGATCCTCACTGTGTGTTTCTCTGTGTGTGTGGTGGAGGTGTACACTGATCCTCACTGTGTGTTTCTCTGCAGGTGTGTGTGCGGTGGAGGTCTACACACCCGAGGAGCTGCATGCTGTGAACGGCTCCGACGCTCGGCTCAAGTGCACCTTCACAAGCTCCGCCGCCATCGGTGTGCAAGCCTCCGTCTCCTGGAACTTCAGGCCGCTGTCGGGGGGCATCGAGGAGTCGGTGAGTGTGCCGGTGCAGGGGGCTCCCCAGGAGTGAGACCCCCAGACCATAGACTGGCCTGGCCTGGCTTGGCTACAGTAACATTGCTCTAATGCAACTTGTTCCACTTGAATCATTTCCCCCAGGTGTTCTATTACCAGGAGCAGCCCTACATCCCCACGAGTGGTAAGTTCAAAGGTCGTGCTGTGTGGAGCGGTGATATCAGGCGCGGGGACGCCTCGATCACGCTCCGCGACTTGAAGTTCAGCGACAACGGAACCTACAGCTGCCATGTGAAGAACCCTCCCGAGGATGTGCACGGGCAGGCGGGTGAGATGCAGCTCCGAGTGGTCACCACTGGTGAGTCCCTGCCAGCCTCTTCCTCCTCCGCTGTGTCACTCACTGATGAGCTTCATTCACCGTTAGACCCTTCCACTCCTGCTCTGTGTTCCAACCCTGTTTAACTGAACCAACGAAACCTGCATCCAGACCCTGGAGCAGGTCATGATCTCATTTGAGCTGTTTAACCTGGAGTGGAACGGCCCTGCAGGACTGTGATTGGACAGTATAAAGAGCCTTTCCTAACTGTTTTTAATATTTCACGCTGTTCTTTATGTGCTAGTGAGATAGCGGAAGTCCTTTATATTTATTAGATCAAGTAACTCAGACACTGCAGTTCATTTCGGTGCTGGAAGTAACTGGAACCTGCTTATTTGCTGTCCTGTCCCCGCAGTCACCCACTCAGAGATGAAGATTCTGCTTGCTGCCATCGGGGGCGCCATCGCGCTGGCGATCGTCCTCATCGTCACCGTGGCCTCGATCCGGGCCTGCCGACAGCACCGGCGCCAGAGAACCGAGCTGGAAAAGAACCCGCAGTGCTAGTAAGAGAAGGGAGACTCAGCATCACACACTGAGACACGGCCTGTCTCAACACCACACACTGAGACACAGCCTGTCTCAATACCACATACTGAGGCACGGCCTGTCTCAATACCACACACTGAGACACGGCCTGTCTCAGCACCACACACTGAGACACGGCCTGTCTCAATACCACATACTGAGGCACGGCCTGTCTCAATACCACACACTGAGACACGGCCTGTCTCAGCACCACACACTGAGACACGGCCTGTCTCAATACCACACACTGAGACACGGCCTGTCTCAGCACCACACACTGAGACACGGCCTGTCTCAACACCACACACTGAGACACGGCCTGTCTCAACACCACACACTGAGACACGGCCTGTCTCAACACCACACACTGAGACACGGCCTGTCTCAACACCACACACTGAGACACGCCTGTCTCAACATCACACACTGAGACACGGCCTGCAGACAGCTGGTGATAAAGTGGCCCGTGAACGATTAAGAGGAAGTGCTGTGTTACATTTTAAAAGCCACATTGTATTATTGTAGGCAATGCTATTGGGAACAGACTGAAGCAACCTGAGACCGTTTAGAACGAGGGGAGTCCATTGGGTTGGAGCAGCAGCAGTGTTTCTGTGTTTGTGTTGACAAGCTGATTGTTTACACATGGTTTGTCTTGTCTCTTTTTGATCAGCCTCCACGAGGAGACCGAGGATCCCAGTCCGGAGCACAGGCACGAGCAGAAACCCCAGGAGGAGGTCCAGGAGCTGAAGAGCTTGGTGGAGGAGGCTTGTGAGGAGAAGGTCCAGATTCACGTGAAAAGCGATTCCTGAAGCAGCTGCCGGCCACCAGGACCGCGCTTCACTTTCAATCCTGTAAATACCGTCCTTGTAGATTAATAAGAGACTAATCACGCTGCCAAACAGTGCGCTGCCTCGCCAAACAACTGAGATTAACTCTAGTGGAGAGAGAAGGGACTGCGGCAGCTGCCCGCTTCCCCAGTGTATTCCAGCTCTGCTCAACAGTGCCACCTACTGCAAGAGAAGTGTCTTAGCAGCAGCAGCCAACCCCTTGCACAGAATGGAAATGGAAGAGAGCTGGGACTGCAGCAGATGCTTTCAGCACAGAGGGACTCGTAACTACATACAGCTGGCAGAGCCTGACCCACGAGAATCATGTAGAATGCCTTTCCAGTGATATTTCAATAGCACTGCCTTCCAGTCCAAACCACACCCCAGTCTGTTACAAATAAAGCAGCTGGGGTAGTGTTTCTACCCTCCACAGTGCAGCTTTGAATTACACTAGAGCATGCTCATGTAAATAAACTACACCGTGCACACAGGGAGTTTACTGGGGGCTTCACTGCACAAACCCTGGAGGTGATCTGGGTTCCAGTGTGTCTCTCGCTGCTGTGCAATCAGAGTCTAACTGCCTAGTCAAGCGCACAGACGTTTCGGTTGATTCCTTCATGCTTGCTTACGCAGTCAGTTCGTTTGCTTTAGTGATGATGAAACAGTAAGAGGGGGCGCCTGTTTTTAACATGTTAGTAAAATAAGAAGAAGAAATTATGAGTGTATTTCATTTTCAAGTCTTGTCATTTGTGTTTTAAATGTCATGTTTGTGTTTTAAATAAAAGTTAAGGGAAACTGAAAGTGTTGTGTTTTGTCACTGCCTGCAGAACGATGTGAGATCCGATCTCTGATACAGTGACAGTGATAAACTGGATCTCCAGTTGCTTCATATTTTGCCCGTATAAGGTTTGGGATCTGCGTCGGCAGAGATCATAACAGCACTGCCGCTGAACAATTGATTTGGAGCCCAGGAGATTGGAGCTGAGCCCCTCCTGCTCCCTCTGTCCCGACATCCGAAAAGCTTGTGTCTGTGGATTTCATTCCCTATGATTAACACATGTTTACGTTGGTGTCACAGCCAGGTCAATGCTGAGTCACATCACCCGCTTAAATACATTTTGAAATAAAATGCAAGAGGAAATGAAATACAAGAAACAAGAGGTGCATTCCTGATGTCAAGATTGCAGATGAAACATTTACAGTTAGTTTTTTTTTTTTCCATTCAGAGAGGGAGTTGTGTAATTTCTGAATCAGAGTTTAAAAAGTTGAGTCATCTGTCCCTTTACCCTGTTTACTGGAGTTGCATAGGGCAGGGTGCACAGTTGTGTTTGCCAGAGAGGATGTGGCGAGCTCCTGATCCAACGATAATGACTGAAAGAGAAACAGACCAAGCAGGAGCAGCAGCCAGCGGAGCAGCGTCCAGACACAGGGCTGCTGGGACAGTGCTGTCCCTCAACCCTCACGCACAGACTGCTCCTTGTAGAAGCTCACCCTGGTATTTTTGCAGTTTCCCATGGTTATACTATGCATCTACCATAGTTTGCCATTATATTTCTTAAGAGACGCCCAATTTCAAATAAGAGCGCTTACAAAAGAAACGTGAATACGGTTCCCTTTAAGAGTAAAATCAAGTACAAGATACAGAAAGTATAATTATGATTGAGAGCAGTAATAGAATACAGAAGAGTGTGGAGCAGTTCAGTGCAGGTACAAGCTGATGCAACAATTAGGTGCTATATAGTCCAGTAGAGTGGAGAGTTGTGAGGTTTACAGATGCTGTCTGAACAGGTGTGTCTTGAGGAGGCGCCGGAAGGTAGTCAGGGACTGAGCAGTCCTGATATCCGTGGGTAGGTTGTTCCACCACTGAGGGACAAGGGTGGAGAAGGAGCGGGCTCTGGAAGCGGGGGAGTAGAGGGGGGTACAGCCTGCCGCTGGTGGAGGATCGGGGGGGGGGGGTTGTAGGGAGAAATGATAGTCTGGAGATAGAAGGGAGCAGAAATGTCAAGACAGCGATAGGTGAATACAAGAGTTTTGAATTGGATGTAAGCCGCGATAGGGAGCCAGTGCAGACCAGAGCAGGGGTGTAGCGTGGGAGAAACGAGGAAGGGAAAAGACAAGGCGAGCAGCAGTTTTGGATGAATTGGAGCAGATGGATAGCAGGGAGGCCGGCCAGGAAGGAGTTGCAGTAGTCAAGGCGGAACAGAGCCAGGGCCTGAACTAGGAGCTGTGTGGAGGAGTCGGTGAGGAAGGGGAGAATTCTGAGTATGGCCTGATTTGGAGAGGTTGAGTTTAAGATGATGCGAATGCGTCCAGGAGGAGATGGCTGAGAGACAGGTAGAGATACGGGAGGAGATGTGGGAGTCACAGGGGGGGAAGCAGAGAAAGATCTGGGCATCATCAGCATAGAGATGATATGAGAAGCTATGGGAGGATTCGAGGTGACCCAGGGAGCGGGTGTAGAGAGAAACAGGAGGGGTCCCAGGACTGAGCCTTGGGGACACCTGTCGAAAGAGAGCAAGAGGCAGAGGGTGAGCCACGCCAGGACACTCGGTATGTGCGATCGGAGAGGTAGGAGGAGAACCAGGCAAGAGCAATTGAACTCGTTCAGCTGGTTTCACAGGCTAGACTTCCTGACATACAGGAACACTGGGCAGTGCAGTGATTAGTGCTAAGCAGGCTCTGTGAAAGCAGTCGTTTGTTTAACGAGATCCCATTCAGGTGTTGAAGCAGGTTCTGCGATGTTCTGGTGATCAGGTGTGATTTACTGGAATTGTTCTGTATGCATCATGTTACTTTGAGTCTGCTTTCTCAGTGTGAAGAATCAAGTCCACGGCACACTTCAGGGAGCTCTGACACTCAGACGCTGCGTGTGGATCCAGCCACCCTTTCCGGTGCTGCAGTGTGGAGGAGGCGAGATGGCACAATACTGCCCTGGCTGGGTGTGGCTGCCCGCCAGGGAGTGGCTGAATTACATAATGTGGATTTCATATCATGAGTCTGTCCGCAGCAATACAGCACACTGATTAACACAATGAGGATTTCACATCATGAGTCTGTCCGCAGCAATGCAGCACACTGATTAACACAATGAGGATTTCACATGATGAGTCTGTCCACAGCAATGCAGCACACTGATTAACACAATGAAGATTTCATATCATGAGTCTGTCCACAGCAATACAGTACACTCCCTCCCTCCCACACACACGCACAGCATTTCCATTTGCTTTCAAAGCAGATACAGAGCAAAGAATGAATTGTGATATAAAGGGTCTGATGATTAACACACCCAGACACACACACGCACACACACGCACACACACACACTCACACACACGCACACACACACACACACACACACACACACGTGTCAGTAGCTTTGTTTAAAAACACCCTGTATACATGGTTATATAATTATAGTTATATTAAGAATATAATTTTCGATTGAATATAACATTTCTAAGGGCAGCAGTGTGGAGTAGTGGTTAGGGCTCTGGACTCCTGACCGGAGGGTCGTGGGTTCAATCCCAGGTGGGGGACACTGCTGCTGTACCCTTGAGCAAGGTACTTTATCTAGATTGCTCCAGTAAAAAACCCAACTGTATAAAATGGGTAATTGTATGTAAAATTAACGTGATATCTTGTAACAATTGTAAGTCGTCCTGGATAAGGGCGTCTGCTAAGAAATAAATAAATATTTGTTTTTTTATTTAGCAGACACCTTTATCCAAGGCGACTTACAGAGACTAGGGTGTGTGAACTATGCATCAGCTGTAGAGTCACTTACAACTACGTCTCACCCGAAAGACGGAGCACAAGGAGGTTAAGTGACTTGCTCAGGGTCACACAATGAGTCAGTGGCTGAGGTGGGATTTGAACCGGGGATCTCCTGATTACAAGCCCTTTTCTTTAACCACTGGACCACACAGCCTCTCATACTTTAATAAAATATTTTCTAAATGAAGCTGTTAAGTCAGAAGACTTGGTTGCTTTCGTCAATGCAGAGTATTGATTGGCTGGTTTTGGTGGATAATAAAATCAATTTGGACCAATTGTGTCTCGTGTTTACTGTCCAATAGATGTGAATTAAGCTTAATAACGCAGCGCTGTCATTGCACTGTGTTTAAATGCAGATAGGAGTTTATAACAGAGGCTCGTCTCTGTGTGTGTGTGTGTGTGTGTGTGTGTGTATATATATATATATATATATATATATATATATATATATATAGCGACCCTTATTAAAATGTGTAAACGCAGTGAAAACACACAAGAAAGAGCGCAGGGCATTGAAACGTGTCGAGGGAGCTCCGTGTGTTTGCGGGACTGTGTTATTAAGAGACCCGCCTGTGTGTCTCTCTCTGTGTGAGAGTTTCGCTGACTCCTCCTCACACACCTGTATCACAGGTACACAATCACAACATGGACGCCTCGAAACTCAACGCGTAGCTCCCCAGCGCGGCGCTGTCTCGGACGTTGATCTTTCACTGGACTGGACTGGGGTGTTTTATCAGCCATGGCTCGCTGTGAACCACGGATTATTTCTCTGTGCTGCCTTCTCATCTTCGGTGAGTCTGTGTTTGGTGTATCGAAACCTGCATTTCCTCATAAATTAATTTCCTGTTTAATTTGCCCTGTAATATAAAGTACGTTTATTTGATACAAAGATAAGGTTCTCTTTTTGTCAAACACTCCCCTGTCCAATCCTTGTTTTATGACCCACTTTACAACCGCTGTTAAACAATAATCGTGTCAAAATATTAATAAAATGTACTTGCTACTTTTTGTTTGTTTTGTAAACTGCTGTGCAAGCTAACTGCGCAACATCTTGGCTAATTGCCGTTATTGTGTGAACAACTGCCGATGTAGCTTTTAAACAAAGTTCGTGTTTATCCGAACACAAGCACCATTAATACAGAAACCATACAATCTTGTTTTTGCCAGCTCGTCTTGAGCTCACCCCTCCCCTTTCAGAGGCAGCCATGTTATGTGCATGTTTCGTCGTGGAAAGCCGGTTGTGTGTTTGTTGTAGCGCAACGTTTTAATATTACTAAAGAGATATTTTATTGGTGTTTATGTGCTTATGAGAAAAATATAGCGGCACAGCAATGACAGCACTTTAAGCAGAATGCGTGTAGAAATGCATTGAATTAAAATATATACTGTGTGTGTGTGTGTGTGTATATATATATATATATATATATATATATATATATATATATATATATATATATATATATATATATATATATATATATAGGCTATATATTACATCCTGAGCAATTCTAAAAAAAAAAAGGCATAATACCACAGTAGTGACGTCAAAAAGTGATAATTCCTCTAGAGGAAAATATACATGAACTTTGACCCATTTCGACTCCTCACAAAATGTCTCGTTTTCAATCACTCGACAACACCCACAGTACAGAAATGTTCATTAATGATCAACAACATGAGAACACGTAAAATAATAAAAATAAAACTTATAAAGCTGGTACATTCGTATCTCAGAGAAACGGATAACGACCCAGAGCGTCTGTACAGCATTGAAACACAACGTTTAAAAAAAAAAAAAACGAACTGTACTGCTGAACCTCGTCTTCTTTAATATCAGCATCACAAGGGTATCCATGTATTACAAAAAGTAATAGATGGGCCTCTTCAGTGAGTTACAGGAAAACAATTCCATCTCGGGGTTCTGTGACAGTTTATAAACTACTTGACCTTCTGTGTCGTAATGTATGGAATTATTGTCCTGTAACTCACTGAAGCCCATCTACTATATATATATATATATATATATATATATGCATCAGCTGCAGAGTCACTTACAATTACGTCTCACCCAAAAGACGGAGCACAAGGAGGTGAAGTGACTTGCTCAGGGTCACACAATGAGTCAGTGGCTGAGGTGAGATTTGAACCGGGGACCTCCTGGTTACAAGCCCTTTTCTTTAACCACTGGACCACACAGCCTCCTAGCAAAACTAAACATTATGTGCTCAACATCAAATGCTAAACAAGGTGCCGTCACACTGCTCAGCGAAGAGGACAGAGCGGACGGGCGCTGTTGTGGATCCTATACCGAGGACTGAAGACTTTGTTGCAGCTGTTTGTTGATTCTATCGAGAATTGAAAGCTTTTGTTTGCCCAGTTTGATCCAACGTGGGATTGAAGACTTTGTTGCTGAGAGGAGAGTTTTTGTAGAGTTTCTAAACCAGCGGACCAAAAGTCTAAGCTTCAAGGAACCATTGAGTATAATTCCAGTTGCATTTTCCTTTCATGGAACTAAATTAATTAATTACCGAATTTACCGAATTGTACCGTTAATTATGTAGTTTGCACACTTTGAGTGTGAAATAACTTTTAGTGAAACTTGAAGTAATTATAAGTAATCTACCTCATTGTTGTATGAAGAATTTCTTTAAAAGGTAAACTTGCCATATCCTTAATCTATACACCATTAATAAGCTGAATGTGGTATATTCTAAGGTTGTCTGCATCATCTCAGTTGATGCTGTGCTCGTATGTGTGAGCAAGCTGCTAGCTGCGTCACAGCCTGCTTGAGCTGCTGAGCTTCTGCTTGCGTGTGACGAGACAGGCGGTGTCATATTTCAGTTGCCTGCTAGCCAGCATCAGTACGGTGAGAGTTTGGAATGGTGTTTTGTGCTTAGAGACAAAGCGATTTACTTTCTGACTTTTCTGTGTATTATTTGTGTACTTAATAAAATCCGACTGTTGATTAAACATTCCTTGTGTCTGCGCGTGAATGTGTGTCCATAGTAAATCCTCGATCTTTGTAACATATCGATTAAATGTTATTAATAAGTAATCAACCCAGGTGAACATTAAATGATTGGATTGTTCCCCCCCCTCTCTCCTCCCCAGGGTGCAGGCAGGCTGCTGCTGTAGAAATGCAGGTTGAGCCCGAGGTGAATGGGGTCGTAGGGGGCGATGCCACGCTGAGATGCACGTTCAGATCCACATCTCCGGTGACGGGTCGCCTCTCTGTGGACTGGACCTATCGACCCGTGGACAGCGAGGCCTCTCACAGCGTGAGTCAGTCAGCAGGAGGTTTCATTGTCCACCTGCGTGGGGATTTGCAGACGTCACATCAGGCCGGATTCTCAAAGCTGTTTAACCCAAAAACGTCATTAGAGCAATTTCTTCCAGAACGGAAAATAAAAAAAACGCCAAATAGAATTTAAGACCGCTTCCACTGAAATGTTTATTGTGGTTAAGTAACATTGTTTGGGTGCTTTATAATATACTGACTGTTAACTGCACAGCGCAGTTTACTGTGAGAGATGCAGCTTCTCTTATTAACAGTGAGAGATGCAGCTCCGCATCGCAGCTTCTCTTAGCGGCTACAGTCCCTTCCCTTTTAAACACAATTCACAATTAAAACAAAGCAGAAATGAAAAGCCCTGAACACTTCCTCACTGACACGTCATACCCTCTGTATTGGGAAGTCCCAGAATTGCAGAGATATTACCCATCGCTACTAAACACTCAATAACACTGAATTTGACTTTCCCAGGGTCAAAGCGTTTGGCTGCCTCACAGCTGCAGTGTCGGGTGTTATTGTTTAATAAAGCTGAGTTAGTCCAGGAGTAATGCTACTCAGGGTCTGTGAAACAATGTGTTTCTGTCCTGTCTTTCATTTCACTGGAGCCGACTTCACAATGAATAAACGATGACGTTCAGGTGACTCCGCACCCTCGCTCCCTCTCTGGACTGAATGAATGGACATGACTTAAATATACTGGCTGTAATCATACTCGACAACAAAATGCATTCGAATGACTTCCAGAAGAGGGCAGCAGTGCACTGAAATCGCAGTAATACATGTGTGACTGTGGTGTCAGCCAGGTATAGTGGCCCTTTCAGACTCTGTATGTCAGCGCTGCCTGTGTGTGTGCAGCAGTGTCTCTGGGATGTCAGCGCTGCCTGTGTGTGTGTGTGCAGCAGTGTCTCTGGGATGTCAGCGCTGCCTGTGTGTGTGTGTGTGTGTGTGTGCAGCAGTGTCTCTGGGATGTCAGCGCTGCCTGTGTGTGTGTGTGTGTGCAGCAGTGTCTCTGGGATGTCAGCGCTGCCTGTGTGTGTGTGTGTGTGCAGCAGTGTCTCTGGGATGTCAGCGCTGTGTGTGTGCAGCAGTGTCTCTGGGATGTCAGCGCTGCCTGTGTGTGTGTGTGCAGCAGTGTCTCTGGGATGTCAGCGCTGCCTGTGTGTGTGTGTGCAGCAGTGTCTCTGGGATGTCAGCGCTGCCTGTGTGTGTGTGTGCAGCAGTGTCTCTGGGATGTCAGCGCTGCCTGTGTGTGTGTGTGCAGCAGTGTCTCTGGGATGTCAGCGTTGCCTGTGTGTGTGTGTGTGTGTGTGTGCAGCAGTGTCTCTGGGATGTCAGCGCTGCCTGTGTGTGTGTGTGCAGCAGTGTCTCTGGGATGTCAGCGCTGCCTGTGTGTGTGTGTGTGTGTGCAGCAGTGTCTCTGGGATGTCAGCGCTGTGTGTGTGCAGCAGTGTCTCTGGGATGTCAGCGCTGTGTGTGTGCAGCAGTGTCTCTGGGATGTCAGCGCTGCCTGTGTGTGTGTGTGCAGCAGTGTCTCTGGGATGTCAGCGCTGCCTGTGTGTGTGTGTGCAGCAGTGTCTCTGGGATGTCAGCGTGCCTGTGTGTGTGTGTGCAGCAGTGTCTCTGGGATGTCAGCGCTGCCTGTGTGTGTGTGTGTGTGTGCAGCAGTGTCTCTGGGATGTCAGCGCTGTGTGTGTGCAGCAGTGTCTCTGGGATGCCAGCGCTGCCTGTGTGTGTGCAGCAGTGTCTCTGGGATGTCAGCGTTGCCTGTGTGTGTGTGTGTGTGTGTGTGTGTGTGTGTGTGTGTGTGTGTGTGTGTGTGTGCAGCAGTGTCTCTGGGATGTCAGCGCTGCCTGTGTTTGTGCAGCAGTGTCTCTGGGATGTGAGCGCTGCCTGTGTGTGTGTGTGTGTGTGTGTGTGTGTGTGCAGCAGTGTCTCTGGGATGTCAGCGCTGCCTGTGTGTGTGCAGCAGTATCTCTGGGATGTCAGCACTGCCTGTGTGTGTGCAGCAGTATCTCTGGGATGTCAGCGCTGCCTGTGTGTGTGTGTGTGTGTGTGTGTGTGTGTGTGTGTGTGTGTGCAGCAGTGTCTCTGGGATGTCAGCGCTGCCTGTGTGTGTGCAGCAGTGTCTCTGGGATGTCAGCACTGCCTGTGTGTGTGCAGCAGTATCTCTGGGATGTCAGCGCTGCCTGTGTGTGTGCAGCAGTGTCTCTGGGATGTCAGCGCTGCCTGTGTGTGTGTGTGTGTGTGTGCAGCAGTGTCTCTGGGATGTCAGCGCTGCCTGTGTGTGTGCAGCAGTGTCTCTGGGATGTCAGCACTGCCTGTGTGTGTGCAGCAGTATCTCTGGGATGTCAGCGCTGCCTGTGTGTGTGCAGCAGTGTCTCTGGGATGTCAGCGCTGGCTGTGTGTGTGTGCAGCAGTGTCTCTGAGATTGCTCAGCTCAGATTTACAGCAGTTTGCTCTCACACCTCTTCACTGAAGTAATGAGATTACTGATAATAACAAACCATAAAGCCATAAAGCTGTTCAGAGCATGACCCTGTGCTTCTGTCTATACGTATGTAATGATGTTGACATAAGACAGCTGTGCATTGCCAGGGCTGATTGCCTTGTATTAACTGTGCCTGTATGCGTGTGCGAGGGCAGGACCACGGCTTCAGCACTGTCTCCCTGAGAGCCGCCCTGCTGATGATCAACAGGGATCGGGGCTGAGGCTGGGAAGTGTGGTCCCTAAAACAGGACCCCCGGCTCCCTGCCCTGAGAACCAGGACAGAGCCTTCCTCGATGTCGTCCTGTAAGATCATTCGTGACGCGCCTCTTGCTTCTCCACAGTTCTTCTACTATCATTCCAAAGCCTTCCCCCAGACGGAGGGGCTCTTCAAGGACAGGGTCTCGTGGCAGGGGGACGTCAATCAAGGCGACGCGTCCCTCCAGCTGCGGAACCTGACGCTTAACGACAACGGAACCTTCACCTGCACTGTGCGGAACCCTCCTGACGTCCACGGCAACGTGGCCAAAACGGTGCTGACCGTCACGCCCCGAGGTAAAGAGCCTCGCTGTTTGATGGAACTGCAACTTCAACACAGAGTCGTGCTGCAGAAAGACTACCCCTGGAGAGCTAACGAACCTGATTGAAAACTACATAGAAGTAGACCATGCATGTTATTGTGTTAGCTCTCTTTTCTATACCACCAGATCTCTGCAAAATGTAATTCTGCTCACAGGAAGGAAACTTATTGTGCTGGTGTAATAGAGTGTTAAAATAAATAAAACAGCCACCATGGTAAACTATGGCACAGGCTAACTGTAGGAAAGGCATGGGGGAGAATCTGCCTACCATGCAAGGGCTTTCTGTAACTGACTCTGCTGCATCTCCACTCCCCACAGGAAACCCCATCCGGTTCACAGTGTTCTTCCTGCTGGCTGGATTGGTGCTCCTCCCCTCGGCTCTCATCGTCCTGGTGCTGCTGGTCAGAATGGGCTGCAACAACGGCATTCTGGGAAGGAGGAAGACCCACGTGTATAAAAGGTCTCCCATTGAAGCCTCAGACGGGTATGCGATAGTGTGTTCTGTTTGAAACCCAAACGAAGCACTCCATTGGTTTGGATTCTTGCCCTGGAACTGGGAAGTTAAGAGTGAAATAGTCGAAGGCCACCCATTCTGAATCTGATGAACGCTAAGAGAAAAGTCTGTTAATTGAGATTTAAATCATACGGGGGCGAAAAAAATATTTGAATACACTGATGTTTGTAAAAGATCTGTGATGTCATTGTAAATACACAATGGATTTACTAAAAGCAATATACAGGGTGATTCATAATTCATGCAACACCAAACACAGCACCACATCCACCAAACTGCCCTCCAGCACCTGCGATGCTCCAACAATGTAGCGTGAGCTGTGAATCACTGTGCGTGTGTGCGTGTGCGTGTGTGTGTGTGTGTGTGTGTGTATCTATATGTATAATGGCTGGGTTCTCTGAGCTCTCTTCATCAGGGACTGTCTATCTCTCTGCTGCATCCTCTCCTCTGTTCTGTTTTCAGAGAGGAAGACGTTCACAAGAAGCCCAGTCTGAAGAGAAACATCATGCTGTGCTGTTATTTGTGTTTTCAGGTACGTTCCTCCCTCCCCCTGTCTGCCTGTCTGTCTGTGTGTCTGTCTGCCTGCCTGTCTGTCTGTCTGTGTGTCTGTCTGTGTGTCTGTCTGTCTGTCTGCCTGCCTGTCTGTCTGTCTGTGTGTCTGTCTGTCTGTCTGTCTGCCTGTCTGTCTGTCTGCCTGCCTGTCTGTCTGTCTGTGTGTCTGCCTGCCTGTCTGTCTGTCTGTGTGTCTGCCTGTCTGTCTGTCTGTCTGTGTGTCTGCCTGCCTGTCTGTCTGTCTGTCTGTGTGTCTGCCTGCCTGTCTGTCTGCCTGTGTGTCTGTCTCTGTATAGACCAGGAGTGTCCAGTCACAGTCCTGGAGGGCTGTTCCACTCCAGGTTTAACAGATCCATTGATCTAACACATGACTGCAGGGTCTGGATGCAGGTTGAATTGGTTCAATTAAACAATTTAGAACAGGCTTGGAACAAAAACCAGGACTGGAAGAGACAACTTTGGCCATAGATCCTGATCAGTACCCCAGTCCAGAGTTTAAGCAGGGATGCCCAGAGTGCTTTCTCACTGTGATTGTGAGGATGGATCTGAATGCATTCAGCAGGGATGCCCAGAGCGCTTTCTCACTGTGATTGTGAGGATGGATCTGAATGCATTCAGCAGGGATGCCCAGAGTGCTTTCTCACTGTGATTGTGAGGATGGATCTGAATGCATTCAGCAGGGATGCCCAGAGCGCTTTCTCACTGTGATTGTGAGGATGGATCTGAATGCATTCAGCAGGGATGCCCAGAGTGCTTTCTCACTGTGATTGTGAGGATGGATCTGAATGCATTCAGCAGGGATGCCCAGAGTGCTTTCTCACTGTGATATGTGAGGATGGATCTGAATGCATTCAGCAGGGATGCCCATAGTGCTTTAACTCACTGTGATTGTGCAGGATGGATCATCAAGATGCATTGAACATGCATGTCAGAGTGTACTCTCCCTGTCATGTGTTTTGCTTGTAAGTCCCTTGTCAGATTTGCACATACTCTTTTATTTATATATATATATATGGTTGAAACGAATCAGAGTAGTGTCAGTACCCCTTCAGTTTATTAAATGCTTAAAAATGAATTGAGTATTTACAGACTACGTCGAATCCCAGCTGACAGGCAAACTGGGAGGTCCAGTGCCTTAACAGGTATAACAGCATTAATACTTCAATACATTTATGGTTTCATGTTTTGCCCCTAAGCTGTGCCTGCATAAAGATAAAAACGCCCACCACTAAATCCTAGAACATCCAATATCTCTCTCTCTCTCTCTCTCTCTCTCTCTCTAGACTAAAACATAAGTCATATACCTTGCAGCAATCATCAATATAAGAGATATAGATTCAAAATACTTACAGTATTACCTTCCAAAATCTATATGGAAGTGTAATGATTTCCATTACACGAGAGTAGATGTTAAAACTTCATGCTGATTTGAACTCGGCTCTTGCCAAGATAAGGACAGGAACTGTCTTCAAAGGCAAAGACTTCTAAAAACGACCCAAACCGCAATCATCTCGATCAGAGATCTTCAGAGCATGGATCACATCAGCTTGTAGTTAGCAAGCTGAGTGACACTTCACTAGGATTTTACCTCGGGGGTTGGTTTATAGAGTTTTTGCTTCGCTTTTTACATCAGAAGTCATATTGAAATCTTAAACATTAATATGCCTTGACAGCTCACGTCCTTCAAGTGAATAACATTTTCAAACACCCGCTAACTCCTTCTATAAGATTAATGAGCCATCATCCCCTAGTCCACCTCCCTGACACTTCCAAAATATGTGAGGTGAACTTTTGAACTGTTGTTATTCTCTTTTGTTACCAGGTATTTCTTACATGTAAAAGATCACTCATTATAGAAACCCTGGATTTCAAACCCCCCAAACATTGAAACTTGCATTAGTTGCCAAAAAGTTATTTCCTTTGATTACCCCCTGACTGGTACTGCAAGCAAAGGTTATCGAGATTAATGACCTTCTCTTTAGCAGATCCGACTATATGCTTGACACAGACTGGTATCGTTATGCTTTGACTGGTTTTTACTTTAATTTCTGAACTATATTCTCTAAGTTTCAAACTTAACACTTCTTCTGTTAAATAAAACATTTACACTTGTGTTCCGTTTGAATTATTCTAGACCTGTGTTTAGCTTTCAGATCAAGCTTACTTCTCTAAATAAGAGACTTGGCTGTGATCTGAGTTCATTAAATGAGATTCTCGTTTCTGCTTTTCTCCTCAAGGTTATAAACTTTGGCACCAGTAGCTCAGACAAAGATAGCTTAGCTCATTTCACAGGTGTTTTTTGGTCAGCGTGACCCCAACCTCCCTTTTTACTCAGACTCACAAAGATACAATAGTATTTGTCACTGTTATAACACAATAAACAGGAATATTGAATGCTCTCACATAACTATAGGTCAATACAGAGCATATTATAACTTCTTGTATGAAGAGTGTGTTTTAACAATATGTTTAGTATTTCTGCCGGCGTTATATTCTTTAAAGCACAGTACAGTTATTACAGCATTTTAACACACATGCAGTTTCACAAATATTCAATTTGCACCCCAAAGATCAGCCTGCTTCCAGTAGCTGTCACAGTCCTGGGTCAGTTTCTGCTCTCGGTGAGTCTGTCAAAGCCCCCGCAGGTGTGTTTTTAAAAGCCTGATACCTGCAAAAACTTAAATCTACATTCCCATTCCCATCATCAGTGGGAAGACTTCAAATAAAGTGTTTCTGTCAGAGACATCTATCTCTGCTGCATACACCTTTCACTCAAAAAAGGTGATCGCAGCTTGTGCAAGGGAAGACGGGTTTTAGATTCATTCGTGACAAACTGTGTTCAGCAGTGTGTCTGCAGTGTAGTTAATATATCCAAATGCTGAAGTATTTCCGTGCAGTGTTACATAACCAGACTCTAATCCTGGCAGCAAACAGCAGAAACCAACCCAGCCAGCAGCACGAAATTAACAAGGCGTGTCATATGACTCTCTCTCTCTCTCTCTCTCTCTCTCTCTCTCTCTCTCTCTCTCTCTCTCTCTCTCTCTCTAGGACACAGATTATGAGGAGGCACTGTATGCCATGCAGAGGCGGCAATCTGAAATAAACGTCGAGTCAGAATGCTAGCGCCCCCTAGTGTGTGGGAAGATTGTTTCCCGTTGAATTGTAAACGACTGAAGCGGACTTTGGCTGTGCTGAAATAACACCTGACTGCACAGGACCGAGTGGAGTGATCCTGCCTGCCCCAGCGGAGGGAAGGGTCTGAACGCAGAGGCGATGCAACCACAGGCTGTCGGAGCCCCTCTTCCACACCCCTCACAGGACTTAATCAGTTTTTAACTTTTACTTTCAATAGATTTTACTTTTATTCTTATCAAGAGGTCACCAAAGAAAGGGACGGGATTCATTCAAGCTCCTTACATCCAAATCCTTTATTATTATTATTATTATTATTATTATTATTATTATTATTTAATGTTATTATTGAACTCGGAGGAATTCATTTAAGAACGTTGATGTATATAAGATATTAATTGCTGTTTTTTGTATGTCACTGTATTTTCGGCCCGTGATAATAATGCCAGACGTTTTTATTGTCTAGATCGACGCGCTCAACACAAGCGCTGAAAACAGGGTAGAAGCGGTCTTCCGATTTTAATGTAAATGTTAAATATAGAACTACAAACATTGAATGATTTTAACCCTCAGAAGGACGTGTTGGAAAACTGACTTTCCTGGTAACCTGGGGTCCAGTCAGACCCCAGCAATAAAACAACTTATCCCTAACAGCTGGAGTAAATGAATGAATGGAAATGTGTGTATGAACACTTTACTACACAAACAACCCAAAACGAAGGAACAGATCACGTCGCTTCTTGTACCGTCACTCGTGACCCCTTGGTAAACGATTGCAGGCGCTCCTCCAATCCACAGCTGCCACGTCGTTTCCCTTCCGGGTCGATGAGTTAGTGGCCCGAAGCTCCGCCCCCTTTCTAGATGACCGACTTCTTTTTAACCCTGGGAATGAAGTGTCAGGCCAAACAGTCCAGGGTCCTCACAGGTCAGGAGGGATATTTACCACCAAAGATCATTCTATTTCTGTCACAAGAAGCTATTACAGTGCCTGAGATATTCACACAAGAAGGTCAGGCCCGCTGATACATTACTCCTGGGGTCCATACGGACCCCAAACCTAAAACAATCTGGGAAATTCAGCCAGGCTACCTGGACTAGAAATATCCTTTGCATAGTGGAACAGGATGAGTGCCTGACAACTACCTAAAAGGAAACAAAAGTAAAGTCACTAGATCCACATAATAACTGATACTAAAGCAGCATGGGGTCCGAATGGACCCCAGCTTACCTTATGAGGGTTAAACTGCAATCCAGAGATGGGCCGTGTTGTGAGACGCAGTGGGGAATGCTGTGGAGGCACAGATGAGTTGTTTATAATCCCCTTGTCTTGGATCCTGTACAGTCACCTGGGGCCAGTTATTAAAGTCATTATTCTACATGTTTAAGTACCAAACGTCTGGTGTCATCCACTGCCTCTAATATAACTGAAGGAGTATTTTTAGTATTGTCTTCCTGTCATTGCAAATGTCTTTGTATGTTTTCCTGCTCTGTGGCTGTATTAAAATGAATGAGCGATTCTGCACTGCGGGTCCCAGTTCACAGTTTCACTGCACAGCTCTGTGTTTTCTAAGGGACCAGCCTTTAGAAAAGCACAGTGTAAAGAAGCATGGAAAAGCCCAGAGAGGTGCGGTAAAGCATATTAAAAACCTAGAGACTATGGAAAACGCATAGTATAACTATGGGGAAAAACAAGGGGGAAACCTGCAAGATGACTTTTATAAGGGAGGCGAGCCAACTGCGTTTTCAAACAGGAGCAGGTATAAAGTTATTATACAGAAATACAAAAAGAAACGTAATCAATTCAATGGCAAACATTTCCACTAGAAGCCTTTCTCAGTGCTTGGTGGCTTTTTTTGGTTGAATTTCCGTTTAATGTTTCTTTCAGCAGTTCCTAATTCAGCACCATTTGAATGAGTTTCTAAATCAAGTATTGCTGCAGCCTGCAGACCCTCCTGCTCAAGCACTCGCAAGGGGGCAGAAAAGAGGGGGCTCAGGACTGGGACTCGGGAGCTGCTTCTACTGACAGCATCCACAGGCGTGCAGAAACTCCCCATGCTAATAACAGAGACCGAATATTCATGAAACCGATGACATCAGAAGAGACTTGTGTCTGTCTCGCTGGAGGGGAAGTGAAAGTCTGATGAAAGGGGTCGTCTGCCACTGGGACTTCAGCGCTGGTGTGTGGTCAGACTGACGCTGTCGTTCTCAGGCAGTTAGACGCGAGAAGAGGAAGGTGGGCTGGAGAGGGGGCAGGGGTCTGAACAAATACTTTCTGATCTCCATCAACACTTTCACTGGGGACTAAACAGAAGAAGAGACTGTCTCGCTCCCTGCTCCCCTCCGTCCTGACCCACCAGCCCAGGTAAGCTGTATTAATCACACCTGAAACACACATGCAGAATCTACTGTAATCCACGTTCTCTCAGATCGGACTGGGCAGAGCTCCCAGGTGTTCTGGGAAGGGTTTTGCTGTCTCCTCGTTTGTGGCGCTCTGTTCTGGTTGACATCAGGCAGGTTGAAACATCGGATTCTTTTAAGTCTAAATTGGAATCTTTTTTCGAATGTGCTTTTATATAACGGGTTGTCGCTGGAGTGTGTTGTACACATGAGCTCTCTTGTTTTGTTTTTAACTTTGTACAGTGCCATGGCGTGAAGGGAAGGCACTATATAAAAATACATTTGTATTGTATTGTAATGTCTTCTCTTGTATTGTAATGGAAAACTAAAAGAAACCTAAATAAATGCAATTTTAAAATGATCAATGTTTTGAGTCGAAGGCGTTCAGACAAAGAGGTTTCTCTTAGTATCGTCACATCAGCTTTTATTAATCTCTCTACATGTAGTTTTTATCTGTGGAAACCCAAAGAGGGCAACAATAAAACAGAGGAGCATGAAAATAAATACAAATACAATAGAAACTGCAGCATCTCAGTGGAGCAGCCCCACTGCCTCAATAATCACCCTACTACTACTAATACTAATAATAATACTAATACTACTAATAATAATAACTATCATAATAACAATACTAATAATAATAATAATAATAATGATGATGATGCTACTACTACTAATAATAATAATAATAATAATAATAATAATAATAATAATAATAATAATAATAATAATGCTACTACTACACCTTTTGAACCGTTTTTTTGTTAAATTAGTTAAGGCCTAGTCCTTGTTAGCAGCCCTATTTGTTTAGGGGTGCTAAACTGAATTTTTTCTCCGGCCACCTTTGGGCAGCTGGTGTAGTCCGCCCACCAGGCCTTAAATAGTACTACTACCACTACTGAGAGGCCACACAATTCAGAGCTCCACCGTTTTCAAATTAAAAACAATAAAACAGTTATTTAAACTTTTTTATTTTGCAAATCTTTTTACATTTTATTTGATCTAAAGTAGTATAGCACCTTTTTTGTTAAACACATTTTGATTTAGTTGTTTTATTTTTATAAAAAAAAACACAGTTTTTTAGGTTTTCCTTTCCCTCCCTGCCCTTGTGTGCATAAGCAAGTGCAGGAGAGATTTTTCTTTCTTTTGATTTTTCTTTCTTTTTAAAACACTTATTGATTTGTTAATTTTACTTTAAAGCTTATATTTTTGTGCTTTTAGGAAAATTATTTTTATGTAGATAACTGTTTTTGGTTTTTAGTTAAAAATGGTTTTGTTTTAAAAAATCCCCCATCTCTGCTGTGTGCAGAGTGGGGGGAGGGCAGGCAGGGAGCACAGGCCATGTGCTCCTTTGTTTGCCCTTAGTTTGATTTTTCTTTCAATTTTAAAACTATTTTTTGTTTTAAACTTGTATTTTTGAATTCTCTTTGTGAATTTGTATTTATTTATTTATTTAAAAAAATTAATAAATACGTTTATTTGAGGAAAAAAAAACTACTACTACTACTACTAATAATAATAATAATAATAATAATAATAATAATAATAATAATAATAATAATAATAATAATAATGTGTCAAATAGCAAAATGCCTGATTTCACAATATATACCAAGCATCAAAAGAAACTTATCACTATTATAACACCTTTTATTTTTGAAAAAAATAAGGTAAATAAATGATGGACATTGACAAAATGTTTTTGGTTTCTTTTTAATCATTCATCCTTGACCATGACACGCTGGAGTGACTATGACTGAAGCATATGCACTTAATCACCTAATTAGTGAGACAGTTGATTGGATGCTGGATATGGAGTGATTTCAGCTGTTGAATTGCAAGCTTGAATAAAAGCAATAAAGAAAATCACAGAAAAAAAACAATATACCACGTCTGTCAAGAGAGCAGCGCCTTCGTGCGATCGGCATGTTGCCAAACTGTTTCATTGCTAGAAACTGTTGCATTTCACAGAAGAGTCTTGTGTCATGAGAAACGATCAGTCTACATCAACAGGTCAGTTACAGATATGATTTCTGATTTTTAAGTTTTAAAACATTATTATCTTGCAGGTTTCACAAGAATGCTTTGGCTATTTCACCTTGCAGTTTTAATTGGTAAGTCCTACATACCAACAGACAACAGAAACACCAAAACAAACACAAAGCTGCAACGTTCCCTTATAACAGTGTCTCACAGTAAAAGCACAGCAAAGTGTAATAAAGCATGGGGAAGCACAGGTAAGCATTGCAAAGTATTTGGGGAAATGTACTGCAGGGTGGAGACATCTCGCCTGCTTGCTGACGGGCCAGACCAAACTCACAAAGTACCTCCCTTCTGACACCGAGGGAGGAATCGTGAACTGAAACACTGCGACACCGAGGGAGGAATCATGAAGTGAAACACTGCGACACCGAGGGAGGAATCATGAGCTGAAACACTGCGACACCGAGGGAGGAATCATGAACTGAAACACTGCAACACCGAGGGAGGAATCATGAACTGAAACACTGCGACACCGAGGGAGGAATCATGAACTGAAACACTGCGACACCGAGGGAGGAATCATGAACTGAAACACTGCGACACCGAGGGAGGAATCATGAAGTGAAACACTGCGACACCGAGGGAGGAATCATGAAGTGAAACACTGCGACACCGAGGGAGGAATCATGAGCTGAAACACTGCGACACGAGGGAGGAATCATGAGCTGAAACACTGCGACACCGAGGGAGGAATCATGAAGTGAAACACTGCGACACCGAGGGAGGAATCATGAACTGAAACACTGCGACACCGAGGGAGGAATCATGAACTGAAACACTGCGACACCGAGGGAGGAATCATGAGCTGAAACACTGCGACACCGAGGGAGGAATCATGAGCTGAAACACTGCGACACCGAGGGAGGAATCATGAGCTGAAACACTGCGACACCAAGGGAGGAATCATGAGCTGAAACACTGCGACACGAGGGAGGAATCATGAGCTGAAACACTGCGACACCGAGGGAGGAATCATGAGCTGAAACACTGCGACACCGAGGGAGGAATCATGAACTGAAACACTGCGACACCGAGGGAGGAATCATGAAGTGAAACACTGCGACACCGAGGGAGGAATCATGAACTGAAACACTGCGACACCGAGGGAGGAATCATGAACTGAAACACTGCGACACCGAGGGAGGAATCATGAACTGAAACACTGCGACACCGAGGGAGGAATCATGAGCTGAAACACTGCGACGCCGAGGGAGGAATCATGAGCTGAAACACTGCGACGCCGAGGGAGGAATCATGAGCTGAAACACTGCGACACCGAGGGAGGAATCATGAACTGAAACACTGCGACACCGAGGGAGGAATCATGAACTGAAACACTGCGACGCCGAGGGAGGAATCATGAACTGAAACACTGCGACGCCGAGGGAGGAATCATGAAGTGAAACACTGCGACACCGAGGGAGGAATCATGAGCTGAAACACTGCGACACCGAGGGAGGAATCATGAGCTGAAACACTGCGACACGAGGGAGGAATCATGAGCTGAAACACTGCGACACCGAGGGAGGAATCATGAGCTGAAACACTGCGACACCGAGGGAGGAATCATGAACTGAAACACTGCGACACCGAGGGAGGAATCATGAACTGAAACACTGCGACACCGAGGGAGGAATCATGAACTGAAACACTGCGACGCCGAGGGAGGAATCATGAGCTGAAACACTGCGACACCGAGGGAGGAATCATGAGCTGAAACACTGCGACACCGAGGGAGGAATCATGAACTGAAACACTGCGACACCGAGGGAGGAATCATGAGCTGAAACACTGCGACACCGAGGGAGGAATCATGAGCTGAAACACTGCAACACCGAGGGAGGAATCATGAACTGAAACACTGCAACACCGAGGGAGGAATCATGAACTGAAACACTGCGACACCGAGGGAGGAATCATGAACTGAAACACTGCAACACCGAGGGAGGAATCATGAACTGAAACACTGCGACACCGAGCTAGCTGTGTTGAAAATTCGCCTTTGTTTAAGCTACAGTATATATCACAGTTTATATATCACTTTATATATCACAGTTTATATAGCACAGTATATATATCAGTTTATATATCACAGTATATATATCAGTTTTTATATATATATATATATATATATATATATATATATATATATATATAATCACAATTTATATAGCACCGTTTATAGATTTTCCAGTTTACAAAGGCACATCCAAAATGAAAACGAATGCTGTTAACACTCGTTACACCAGTGTTATGAGAACGATAGCAAGGCAAACGTGTGTGTGTGTGTGTGTGTGTGTGTGTGTATTACTATCAATGTGTGGACAAAATTTGAGAAAAATGTCCCCACAAAGTTAGTAACGCCTGAAAAAACTATGTTGTGACGTCCCCACAAATGTAGGAATACAAACATACGTGTCAGTGAGTGTGTGTGTGAGTGTGTGTCAGTCTGTGTGTGTCAGTGCTGGTGTAGCATGAGAAACTGCACCCCATGAAAGTGTGAAAAAGCAGGAAACGGAACAACCAGTTTATTTATAAAACATAATTTATTGAAAAATAAACAGCTAAATGTGCATACTGTGAGTCGGGGTGCACAATTGCACGGGGTACAGATTCTCACAGGTATGGCTATGCAAAGTGAATCCCCTGTACATCACATGACTCTCTCTCTCTCTCTCAGTGTGTTGCAGGGCACAGCTCTCTGTTCACACCCAGCCCGAGGTCAATGTGACGGAGGGATCGCCAGCGTTGCTCCCCTGCACCTTCACACTGGGACCAGGAGACGGGCTGCAGAGCGTCAATGTGGACTGGGAGAACCCAAACAGCACGGTACCTAACCTCTCCATCCCGCCCTCCTCTCCCTCAGCTTCCTCTTCTCCACTCTCTCCCCTTTCACCCCCTTCATTTCCCTGTCTCTCTGCTGCCCTCCTCCCTCTCAGTATTCTCTCTCTCTCCTCTGCAGGTGATTTTCTTTCACTATCATCACAACTTCAGCGTGTCGCCCCAGGACAGCGTGGTCTTCGTGGGGAACATCTCCCAAAACAACGCCTCCATTCTCCTGCGGGACGTCCGGTTGATGGATGAGGGGAACTACTTGTGCCTGGTCCGAGTTGGAATGACTAGGATAAAGAATGGCACTGAGCTCAGAGTCAGAGCAAGAGGTGCGCACAGCTCCAGCCTGTGAGCTCATTCAATATGCATTGACTGTGCATTGACAGCGTAGTTTACAAAAGGGGTTCAAACAGAGAATAGATAACTATTAAGTTTGAAAAATATATCTTTTAAAAAAAACGCTTTGGTAAATGTATTTGTTACGCTTTTTGCTTTTCGGAATGCAGGTATGTTTTAAAAAGGGGTCAGGTGTGGTCAGGTGTGGTCAGGTGTGGTTAAGCAACACCTCTCTGTGGATTGTTCCACTGCCAGTGGTCTAACATAAAGCACTCAGTGACCTAGCTTTTATTGTGCCCTATTTGAAATCCTCACACTGTAACACTCACCACCCAGGAGGCTGTGCGGCTACAATGCAACTCAGTGTTTGATTGCAGATTGAAATACACCTTCACCTCTTCTCTAATAGCCAGGCTTTTAAAAGCCCTTTCTGCCTCCTTGTTGCTCAAAGGCAGACTCGCAATCCCTTTCCTGCGCTTGCTGCCTCTCTGGGTGAGACTGTGAGGGGCGGCTGGGGTCCTATTAACAGAAACACAGCCAGTGAACTCACTCGGGGACGAGCTGAAGATGGAAACCGCAAAAGCAACGAGGGGCATGTTAATGGGCTGTGTGCCGATCAGGGACACGTGTTTTTTTATAAATTTGTTTTGAGCTTTGGTTTTGAGTCAGGTCGTGTTTATCTGTAAGCTGCGTTTAGCTTGTGGTTATGGTCTTGGTCTGTGATGATCCATTTGCATGCATGTGAAGAGCCTGTTTGAATGTGTGCTGAGTGCTGAGTGCTGCCTCTCCTCACGGTTTGCTGCTGCAGAGCTGCCCAGGCCAGCTGGGTAGCTCAGGGTCACAAAATCGCTCTGGACAGATTCTGAAAATTGTCATTTAAAAAAAATATTTTATGAAAAAAATGAATAACAAAGCAACCCCAATTGCTACTCTAAAACTAATAAGCACAGCCTGAGACGGGGTGAGAGGGTGAGAGAGGGTGACAGAGTGAGACAGGGTGAGAGAGGGTGACAGAGTGAGACAGGGTGACAGAGTGAGACATGGTGACAGAGTGAGACAGAGTGAGACAGGGTGAGAGGGTGAGGGTGACAGAGTGAGACAGGGTGAGAGAAGGTAAGACAGAGTGACAGGGTGACAGGGTGAGAGAGGGTGACAGGGTGAGACAGAGTGAGAAGAGGGTGACAGAGTGAGACAGGGTGAGAGAAGGTAAGACAGAGTGACAGGGTGAGAGGGTGAGAGAAGGTAAGACAGAGTGACAGGGTGAGAGAGGGTGACAGAGTGACAGGGTGAGAGAGGGTGACAGGGTGAGACAGAGTGAGACAGAGGGTGAGAGAGGGTGACAGAGTGAGACAGGGTGAGACAGGGTAAGACAGAGTGACAGGGTGAGACAAAGCTCCTGTGGAAGCATTTGAAATTGAACATTTTGAAGCTTCTGTTAGTGTTTCTAAAGTCAGCTCTGTTGACTGTTTCATCAGTTGTAGTGGGGTTAGCTTTTTTCAAAGTTATTTTGTACTGAATGATTTAAGTCCTGCCTGCGCTCCTCCCTCTCTCTCGATGTCTCTCCCTCTCTCTCTCTCCCACTCTCCCTCCCTCTCTTTCTCTCTCTCTCCCTCTCCCTCCCTCTGTCTCTCTCTCTCGCTCTCAATTCAGTTCAATTCAATTCAATTCAATTCAATAAGCTTTATTGGCATGACAGGAATAAACAAGCTTTGCCAAAGCAAAATAAACATACAAACAGACAGGTACAGTCTATAAACAGACACAATGAAAAGACAATTTTCAGTGCAGGTTAATTTGTTTCTCTTAGACTGTGGCAGGCAGTCACATATTCTGCAGCTAGTGCACCTGTTATCCCCACCTCTCCTAAAAATATTAGTAATTTTTCAGTTTCTGTGAGGTGGGTGAAGTCACTGATGTGCCTCGTGAATTTGGGTATGATTGTGTCCCTGAGCAGCTTGTATTTGGGGCAGTGCAGTAGGACGTGGAGCTCTGTCTCTATGTGGTCTAACTCACAGTGCTCACACAGTCTCCTCTCTCCGGGTCTCCACGTGGCTCTGTGTCGACCCTTTTCGATTGCTAATGTGCGGTCGCTCAATCTGTATTTGGTCAGTAATTGTTTTTGTTTTTGGTCTTTAAAACTGACCAGATATTCTGCCAGAGCGTCTGGTCTGTTTTAGCTCTGGTAGCACTCTAATTTATGGTGTGATTTTACTTGGCTCTCCCAGTGTATCAGGTATTTGTTTTTCAGGGTGGTGGTTATTTTAGATATCACTGGGGCCTGATTAGAGCAGCTGTTCTGAGGCTCTGTGATGCTGATCTGGTTCTCCTCACAGAGCTTCTCCATCATGTAGTTGATGGTCTCTTTATTTGGGTAGCTCTCCTGGCTCTTCAGGGTCTTGCACTGGTAGGATTCAGGGTTGTTTTGGTTCAGCTGGCTCCAGTACCTCGAAGCTCTCTTTTGTACAGTGAGCAGTAAGGGAAGACATCCTAGCTCAGCTCCTCAAGCATTGCTTGGAGCATTTCTGTGCAACTGCAAGATGTTTTTGCAGAATTCTAAATGTAAGATTTCTGTTGGACTTTTGTCCCAATTACAGTATTCACAATTTAGAGTGGGACCCCAAACTTCACAAAAGGATAGGTTGTATAACTTGGTCAAAGAGTTAGAGCCAGACCGTGATTGATGGTTTTAGGTTTCTTTATTGCATGAATGGCTCTGTTGGCTTTTTGTCTCAGTGCACAGACAGCTGGGTTAAAGCTCCCTGATGCACTGATCATTAGTCCCAGGTAGGTGTAATTTGCTGTGTGCTCTAATGTTTTGCCAGTGAGGGGGAACTGGTATTTATTTCCCTCTCTCTCCCTTTCTCTCTCTCTCCCTCTCTCTCTCAGTCCCTGCAGCTCGTGGCAGGATGCCGGAGGTCCCTCTCAGCCCCCCTCCTCCTCCTCTCAGCCCCGCTCCTCCTCCTCTCAGCACCGCTCCTCTCTGGCCCGCGGTGGCGGGGGGGCTGGTTTTGGTGACGGTGTTGGCACTCAGCCTGTGTAGGCTACAGCGAGCCCGACAGCAGCACAGGACTCACCGGTAACAATGATTCACTCAGGATGATGGTCAATGAAACACGAGAGTAAACAAATGTGCTTTGGAACATGAGAGAAATCACTTCTATCGAGGGGTTTCTAAACCACAAGAGCACAGCCAAAATATTTTGAGTGGCATGCATATGTCATTGATATGCTACTACCTGCTATTAATAGCCCAGTGAATTAATATTGCAGTAAAGGGATATGCAACAGGGTTGCTTGTGTGTATCTCAGTGCTGCTGTTCCTGGAGACCTTGCCCGAGTCTCAGTGCTGTTTGTTTTTCAGAGAGGACCAGCGGAGCGTTGCTTTGGAGACGTGTCAGGACCCCAAATCGGAATCCCCAGGAAGAGACAAGGTGACTGCCCTGCGCCTGTTTATTTAAAAAGTGAATATACACTCAACCGAAAGAAAGCAGCTGAAAGCAGACCAGCATGCATCTCGTGTCTTTATAATGAGTCTGTCATTCCGGTCACTTCGTGGAGAGGAAGGTACTGTACTGACGACCGCACTGGCCCAAAGTCTGTCTGCTGTCCTCGTTTATTAATAGTTTTGCTTTAGAATGTTTTCAGCAAACAAGAAATAAAACCAGAAAAAGAAATGAAGAAACATTTTGGAATTTCCGGTTGATTTCTCTCTATCCCCCTCTCTTCCTTCTCCGCTCTCTCTCTCTTCTCTCCCTTTCTCTTTTCTCTCTTGTCCTCTGCCCTCTCTCGCTCTCAGGACACTGACTGCTACATTACCCTCCCACGGAACCACCTGCCCAAAGACCTCCCCCCTCTCTCCTGCAGCGCCACTGAAGGCATCTACCTCACCATGGTCAGAGTCTGAGTGTGAGAGTGTGTGTGTCTGTGTGTGTGTCTGTGTGTGTGTGCGCGCGCGTGCTGTGTGTGTCTGAGTGTGTGTGTGCGCGCGTGCTGTGTGTGTCTGTGTGAGTGTGTGTGTGTGTGTGTGTCTGTGAGTGTTTGTGTCTCTGTGTGTGTGTGAGAGTCTGTCAGTGTGTTTGTGTGTCACTGTGTGTGTGTGTGTGGGGGGGCAGATATTACTATCAACGTGCTGACAAAAGTTGCTGACAGGCAGTGTGTGTGTGTGTGTGTGTGTGTGTGTGTGTGTGTGTGTGTGTGTGTGTGTGTGTGTGTGTGTGTGTGTGTGTGTGTGTGTGTGTGTGTCAGTGTGTGTGTGTGTGTGTGTGTGTGTTATAGTTACAGTGTGTTATATTTCTTGTTTGGAGCTGGCAGGCAGTGTGTGTGTGTGTGTGTGTGTGTGTGTGTGTGTGTGTGTGTGTGTGTGTGTGTGTGTGTGTGTGTGTGTGTGTGTGTGTGTGTGTGTGTGTGTGTGTGTGTGTGTGTGTGTGTGTGTCAGTGTGTGTGTGTGTGTGTCAGTGTGTGTGTGTGTGTGCGTGTGTGTGTGTGTGTGTCAGTGTGTGTGTGTGTTATATTTCTTGTTTGGAGCTGGCAGGCAGTGTGTGTGTGTCAGTGTGTGTGTGTGTGTGTGTGTGTGTGTGTGTGTGTGTGTGTGTGTGTATATTTCTTGTTTGGAGCTGGCAGGCAGTGTGTGTGTGTGTGTGTGTGTGTGTGTCAGTGTGTGTGTGTGTGTGTGTGTGTGTTATAGTTACAGTGTGTTATATTTCTTGTTTGGAGCTGGCAGGCAGTGTGTGTGTGTCAGTGTGTGTGTGTGTGTGTGTGTGTGTGTGTCAGTGTGTGTGTGTGTGTGTGTGTCTGTGTGTGTGTGTGTGTGTGTGTGTGTGTGTGTGTGTCAGTGTGTGTGTGTGTGTTATATGTCTTGTTTGGAGCTGGCAGGCAGTGTGTGTGTGAGTGGTGTGTGTGTGTATGTGTGTGTGTGTTTGTGTTATAGTTAGTGTGTTATATTTCTTGTTTGGAGCTGGCAGGCAGTGTGTGTGTGTCAGTGTGTGTGTGTGTGTGTGTGTGTGTGTGTGTGTGTGTGTGTGTGTGTGTGTGTGTGTGTCAGTGTGTGTGTGTGTGTGTGTGTGTGTGTGTGTGTGTGTGTGTCAGTGTGTGTGTGTGTGTTATATGTCTTGTTTGGAGCTGGCAGGCAGTGTGTGTGTGAGGTGTGTGTGTGTGTGTGTGTGTGTGTGTTTGTGTTATAGTTAGTGTGTTATATTTCTTGTTTGGAGCTGGCAGGCAGTGTGTGCGTGTCAGTGTTTGAGGTCGGGTATTATTTGTTATATATGTGTTGTTTGTTGCAGGTGTTAGGAGCTGCAGACACTGAGAGAGTTTGCATGAGTTGAGGTTTCACACATCATCATAAAGTGTGTCTCAGACACACAGACAGACACGTACACACATTCATAAAAGTATAAAAAGCTACTGTAGGTACTGGGATGTACTGGGCTATACTGGGATGTACTGGGCTATACTGGGACGAGTTTCTGATCAAGGGCACAATGGCTGCTGAAGTTACTTACTTCTTTACCTCAATTGATCATTGAACCTCTGCCCCCCTCTCTATCTCTCTGCCCCCTCTCTCTCTCTCTCTCTCTCTCTCTCTCTCTCTCTCTCTCTCTCTCTGCTCCCTCTCTCTCTCTCTCTCTCTGCCCCCCTCTCTCTCTCTCTCTCTCTCTCTCTCTCTCTCTCTCTCTCAGCACACAGCGCAGTGTGTGGACGGACCACGCTCTGAGAGAGGCAGGAAGGGGATCCCTCAGGAGTGGTGCGCCCTGGAAACACATCCCGGAGAACGTGAACCACAGCCTCCCAGTTCCACAGACACAGCTCCCCTAGCCCAGCCACCGTGGGAGGAAGTGTAGGGAGACGCACTTTCACAACAAACCTGCCACAGCTGTGTAAGACCAGCGAAGAAAGGACACGGTCTGCAGGAACAAAACGGACTGATCTGAGTAGTTTGCATGTAAAGCACTGTAAATATCTGGCTATCCCTGTGTGTGTGTGTGTGTGTGTATATATATATATATATATATATATATATATATATATACAGTACTGTGCAAAAGTTTTAGGCAGGTGTGAAAAAATGCTGTAAAGTAAGAATGCTTTCAAAAATAGACATGTTAATAGATTATATTTATCAATTAACTAAATGCAAAGTGAGTGAACAGAAGAAAAATCTAAATCAAATCCATATTTGGTGTGACCACACTTTGCCTTCAAAACAGCATCAAGCATCAATTCTTCTAGGTACACTTGCACACAGTTTTGAAGGAACTCGGCAGGTAGGTTGGCCCAAACATCTTGGAGAACTAACCACAGTTCTTCTGTGGATTTAGGCAGCCTCAGTTGCTTCTCTCTCTTCATGTAATCCCAGACAGACTCGATGATGTTGAGATCAGGGCTCTGTGGGGGCCATACCATCACTTCCAGGACTCCTTGTTCTTCTTCTTTACACTGAAGATAGTTCTTAATGACTTTCGCTGTATGTTTGGGGTCGTTGTCATGCTGCAGAATAAATTTGGGGCCAATCAGATGCCTCCCTGATGGTATTGCATGATGGATAAGTATCTGCCTGTACTTCTCAGCATTGAGGAGACCATTAATTCTGACCAAATCCCCAACTCCCTTTGAGAAATGCAGCCCCAAACTTGCAAGGAACCTCCACCATGCTTCACTGTTGCCTGCAGACACTCATTCGTGTGCGCTCTCCAGCCCTTCGCGAACAAACTGCCTTCTGCTACAGCCAAATATTTCAAATTTTGACTCATCAGTCCAGAGCACCTGCTGCCATTTTTCTGCACCCCAGTTCCTGTGTTTTCGTGCATAGTTGAGTCACTTGGCCTTGTTTCCACGTCGGAGGTATGGCTTTTTGGCCTAAGTCTTCAAAGAAGGCCACTTCTGACCAGACTTCTCCGGAGAGTAGATGGGTGTACCAGGGTCCCACTGTTTTCTGCCAGTTCTGAGCTGATGGCACTGCTGGACATCTTCCGATTCGCGAAGGGAAGTAAGCATGATGTGTCTTTCATCTGCTGCAGTAAGTTTCCTTGGCCGACCACTGCGTCTACGGTCCTCAACGTTGCCCGTTTCTTTGTGCTTCTTCAAAAGAGCTTGGACAGCACATCTGGAAACCCCTGTCTGCCTTGAAATTTCTGCCTGGGAGAGACCTTGCTGATGCAGTATAACTACCTTGTGTCTTGTTGCTGTGCTCAGTCTTGCCATGGTGTATGACTTTTGACAGTAAACTGTCTTCAGCAACCTCACCTTGTTAGCTGAGTTTGGCTGTTCCTCACCCAGTTTTATTCCTCCTACACAGCTGTTTCTGTTTCAGTTAATGATTGTGTTTCAGCCAACATATTGAATTGATGATCATTAGCACCTGTTTGGTATAATTGTTTAATCATACACCTGACTATATGCCTACAAAATCCCTGACTTTGTGCAGGTGTACCTAGAAGAATTGATGCTGTTTTGAAGGCAAAGGGTTGTCACACCAAATATGGATTTGATTTAGATTTTTCTTCTGTTCACTCACTTTGCATTTTGTTAATTGATAAATATAATCCATTAACATGTCTATTTTTGAAAGCATTCTTACTTTACAGCATTTTTTCACACCTGCCTAAAACTTTTGCACAGTACTGTATATATATATATATATATATATATATATATATATATATATATATATATATATATATATAAACATAAACATAAACATAAATATACAGTTTGATTCTTTTATTTTCTGGAAATGTTTTTTGAGAAACTTTAAAACATACACACAAAACCGAGCATACAGGAGACTCCCGAGTGGCGCATGCAGTGCAAAAAGAAGCGGTGCGCTGATGGCACACGAGGACAGCGCGTGTTCGTCTTTGCCGCTCCCGAGTAAGCTAGGGGTGCTAGCGGTGACCCGAGCCTAAAAATAATTAGCTATTCCAAATTGGGAGAAAATAAATCGATAAATAAAAAATTACCCACTACTAATTTTTTTTTTTAAAAAAAAGAGAATACTGCTCAAATTAATAAATATAATAAATATATCAGTCTAGCGATGTATCTGCGCAATGCATTCTGGTTTCTGTCGGAGCCGCAATAATATTTTATAAAGAAGGACCAATCGCGAAAGCCCCCGCTTTTGAATCTGCAACATGTTGCAACTGTTTCTAATTTTTTGTCCACCCCTGATCCAGCCTCTCTAGCTTCGACAGTGTTACTTTCTAACACTGACCACAAGGGGGCCCCGTGTTCCTGTTGTGCAATGCAGATCAGCAGCTGCAGCGCTGCAGCGTGTTCTTCCACTCGCTGGTCAGGAGGTGTCGCCCTATCGCCCTTTTCTTCCAAAGCAGCCTTTACTCGCGCGCGCAGTTTCTCTGCAGTGCGTTTACGACGCTTCCTGACCTCACATTACATTGCCGTGAACAGACGAGCCCAGCTCAGAGACAGCAGGCTTGCAATCTGATCAACTGCTTATTGCTACACTGCAGAACAATTACAAAGGTCTAATTAAGCAAATGCTCAGTTCAGTTAAGGGTCTAGTTCAGTAACGGAGAGCTCAGTTGGAAAGAAAACCAGCAGACACAGGGGGTCCCCAGGACCAGGGTTGGGAACCACTGCTCTAAGTATTAGATATCTGTTTCTTTAGCACAAGCTGCAGCGCTAGGCCCTGGTTTATAGCAGGGCTGGGGCTTTGAAAAAACAACGAAAGCTTGCAATGTCAAAGCCTAATATTCTTAGAGACAAACTGCAAGAGCCGTGTGCAGACTGACCAGGGTGGAATTTCACAAGAGCTTTTAATAACTCTTTCCGCACAGCAACCTTTGAACTGCAGAGCCGTGAAGCGCACAGACAGCAAGGGGACTCCTGCTTGTTTCAGGCACCCCCCTGGCTTGAATTCCGCTCCAGTAACACAGCTGGGGTGCTGCAGCGTGACTGTAGATATCGTAGAGAAGGAACAGCATTCTCAAAGCGCTCCTTTTAAAGGCTAGCAAAGTGAAAGGCTAGCAAAGTGTAACAAAGCATAGGGAAGCATTGCAAAGCACAGAGAGGTCTGGTAAAGCATAGGGAAGCATTGCAAAGCACAGAGAGGTATGGTAAAGCATAGGGAAGCATTGTAAAGCACAGAGAGGTATGGTAAAGCATAGGGAAGCATTGTAAAGCACAGAGAGGTATGGTAAAGCATAGGGAAGCATTGCAAAGCACAGAGAGGTATGGTAAAGCATAGGGAAGCATTGTAAAGCACAGAGAGGTATGGTAAAGCATAGGGAAGCATTGTAAAGCACAGAGAGGTATGGTAAAGCATAGGGAAGCATTGTAAAGCACAGTGGAAGCATGGTAAAACATAGGGAAGCATGGTAAAGCACAGAGAGGTGTGGTAAAGCATAGGGAAGCATTGTAAAGCACAGAGAGGTATGGTAAAGCATAGGGAAGCATTGTAAAGCACAGAGAGGTCTGGTAAAGCATAGGGAAGCATTGTAAAGCACAGAGAGGTCTGGTAAAGCATAGGGAAGCATTGTAAAGCACAGAGAGGTCTGGTAAAGCATAGGGAAGCATTGTAAAGCACAGAGAGGTCTGGTAAAGCATAGGGAAGCATTGCAAAGCACAGAGAGGTATGGTAAAGCATAGGGAAGCATTGCAAAGCACAGAGAGGTCTGGTAAAGCATAGGGAAGCATTGTAAAGCACAGAGAGGTCTGGTAAAGCATAGGGAAGCATTGTAAAGCACAGAGAGGTCTGGTAAAGCATAGGGAAGCATTGTAAAGCACAGAGAGGTCTGGTAAAGCATAGCTAAGCATTGTAAAGCACCGAGAGGTCTGGTAAAGCAAATGCAACTTATTCGAGACATGTCCTTCTTCTAAGTTTTCAGTTTGTAATAGCATTGTGAAAACCTGGGAGATTCTGGGGTATAAAACAACGTATAACAGCGGGGATGAATTTACCTCAGTCAGGGTTACTGACTCCAGTGTGGCAGCTTGCTTTCTGCAGCACCCTTACACTCAAGAATCACTTATGAGCTAATCAAACCCAACAAAGGTGTTCAAAGAAACTGGCCCTGGCTTTCAGATCAGAGTGTACCCAGTGTACCTTATACAGAAGCAGGATCTCTCTCTCTCTCTCTCTCTCTCTCTCTCTCTCTCTCTCTCTCTCTCTCTCTCTCTCAAACTGCAGTCTCCTGTTCTATTCATGACCCCTCCCCCTACTAATATAAACCCTTCTCTCCCCCTCGCTGTTTATTCTAGCAGAGCACAGTGATGCCATTGTGGCTCTGATGTGGCTCCAGCACTGTGTGCTGTCCTATAGCAAGTAGAGCCGGGATGGAGAAACACAGCTGCAGTCTCCCTGCCTTCCTCTAGTGGTAACCCTTACTGTGAAGCATCTCGTTCCCTCTGAGCTGTCTCTATATATATCTCTCATGCGAATCTTCCAGCACAGCTCGGCTCTCGCCCCCTCCTCCGCTCCCCTCCTCTCTCTTCTTCTCATCCCCTCTGCTGGGGTAAACAGCAGGACTGTCATCCAGGGCAGGGGAGGGTCGCTGCTGCTGGCTGATTTTCCGTTTCACATCCTCACCCGAATACATTTTCCTGTTTCTTTCCTGAGCTGCACCCCTGTGCCTCCCTCCGGAGCCTCTGAGAGAGACAGGGGACAGTCAGAGTGTGCTTCTGTAACAGCCCTTATACAAGTCTGCTATTGGAAAAGCACAGCAAAGTGTAAGAAAGAGCAATGAAGGCATGATAAAGCATAGGGAAGCACTGTAAAGCACAGAGAGGTCTGGTAAAGCATAGGGAAGCATTGCAAAGCACAGAGAGGTATGGTAAAGCATAGGGAAGCATTGTAAAGCACAGAGAGGTGTGGTAAAGCATAGGGAAGCATTGTAAAGCACAGAGAGGTCTGGTAAAGCATATGGAAGCATTGTAAAGCACAGAGAGGTCTGGTAAAGCATAGGGAAGCATTGTAAAGCACAGAGAGGTCTGGTAAAGCATAGGGAAGCATTGTAAAGCACAGAGAGGTCTGGTAAAGCATAGGGAAGCATTGTAAAGCACAGAGAGGTCTGGTAAAGCATAGGGAAGCATTGTAAAGCACAGAGAGGTCTGGTAAAGCATAGGGAAGCATTGTAAAGCACAGAGGTGTGGTAAAGCATAGGGAAGCATTGTAAAGCACAGAGAGGTCTGGTAAAGCATAGGAAGCATTGTTAAAGCACAGAGAGGTCTGGTAAAGCATAGGGAAGCATTGTAAAGCACAGAGAGGTCTGGTAAAGCATAGGGAAGCATTGTAAAGCACAGAGAGGTCTGGTAAAGCATAGGGAAGCATTGTAAAGCACAGAGAGGTGTGGTAAAGCATAGGGAAGCATTGTAAAGCACAGAGAGGTCTGGTAAAGCATAGGGAAGCATTGTAAAACACAGAGAGGTCTGGTAAAGCATAGGGAAGCATTGTAAAGCACAGAGAGGTCTGGTAAAGCATAGGGAAGCATTGTAAAGCACAGAGAGGTCTGGTAAAGCATAGGGAAGCATTGTAAAGCACAGAGAGGTCTGGTAAAGCATAGGGAAGCATTGTAAAGCACAGAGAGGTCTGGTAAAGCATAGGGAAGCATTGTAAAGCACAGAGAGGTCTGGTAAAGCATAGGGAAGCATTGTAAAGCACAGAGAGGTCTGGTAAAGCATAGGGAAGCATTGTAAAGCACAGAGAGGTCTGGTAAAGCATAGGGAAGCATTGTAAAGCACAGAGAGGTCTGGTGAAGCATAGGGAAGCATTGTAAAACATAGCGAGGTCTGGTAAAGCATAGGGAAGCATTGTAAAGCACAGAGAGGTCTGGTAAAGCATAGGGAAGCATTGTAAAGCACAGAGAGGTCTGGTAAAGCATAGGGAAGCATTGTAAAGCACAGAGAGGTCTGGTAAAGCATAGGGACGCATTGTAAAGCACAGAGAGGTCTGGTAAAGCATAGGGACGCATTGTAAAGCACAGAGAGGTCTGGTAAAGCATACAAGTCCCTCTCAGAACACAGAAACTGCATAAACACGGTGGTAAACTCTTATAAAGCGAGTTTATTTTAATTAATCTTTTAATCCTCTCTTTTTCATATCAGCATAATCATTAACCCGGCTGTGACAGCATTTGAAATATTCCAATTCAACCCTTCCGCTCACTTTCGGCAGCACCCACAAACACAAAACCAATTCTCCACTATTCGCTGCAGACTCCGCCTGACATGCTAAGCTCAGATATTCCACAATATTCTTTTTTTAAATAAAATACATTTTGTATAGATATATATATTTTAAATGTTTTTATTAAACCAAATGCGAACCCAAGCGTGGATGAAACTAATCAGCACGTGTTTTTTGGGACTGAGCCTGATTTTGATTGTGGGTAAGTTAAAAAAAGAAAACGCTATCTCTCACATTGAGCAAAGGACTGAGTCGAGAAGACGTTAGGAAACCAGAGAGAGAGAGCCGAGCGGGGGTCTATTATTAATACATACCAGCACGAATACTAGGACTAATAATAATAATAATAATAATAATAATAATAATAATAATAATAATAATAATAATAATAATAATAATACGACAGGGACCCTACAAACGAGATTTATTTAAGGGCTAATTTGAGGAAGTAAACATACATTTCTAATAAACGACGTGGCCCATGATGAAAAACACCAGGAATAAAACGAGAGAGTTTTGCTTGTGTTTAGACTGAAGACCAGGCTTTGGTTTGCAGCTCCACAGTAACGCGCTTGCATGTTGAAATTTCATCCACTTTAGATTTCGATTTGTTTGTTTCTTTCTGATGCTGGTATAAATAGCAGGCCTGCCAGTCAGTCCTCCAAATAGTGCATCGATCCGTCTGTCTGTCTGTCTGTCTGTCTGTCTGTCTATCACTCTCTATACATGTGTTTGCATGTGTTATTTTTATAATATATATATAGTTCGGTTTACGCTTTATTTTTTTTTTTTTTTTTTTTTTTTGTAGTGTGAACACTGGACTCAATCACTTTAAATATCATTATGTATTTCACTACCATCTCAACGACAGGGCTTTACGATCATGTTTCTAGTATAGACTAGGACTTGTTACAAAAATAAAAACGTGTATTCAGCTGTACATCCGTTTCAATAGAAAATATTATTATTATTATTATTATTATTATTATTATTATTATTATTATTGTTGCAGTTATTGTCTGTTTCAACTTATCCTCTGTGCATTGATTCACACTGCGGCGCCCGTCTCTCGCTCCCTCTCTCCGTCCTCTGTCACGCTGTCCGGTTTGATTATGCGGGACTTGGGTAGAGTGTAGTTTGGGACAGGTGCAGGGGCGGGGCCTTGAAGAATGCTGCCGCATGGGACTGGGGGGATACAGTGAATCATTTATTGCAAATTTGACTTCAAACAATATTAAATACCCATATATATGTATTTATAGTTTAACACTGCATGGCCCATAAGTTTGGTGTACAGTTAATAACTTCGCAGTAGTGCGATGTTTGTGACATATTACAGAAATAATTCAACAAATTCAAAGCTAATAAGGGTTTAAAACGATTATTATTATTATTATTATTATTATTATTATTACTGATCACCATGCCTGTACACGTCCCTCTCAGAGTGCATGGCCCATAAGTTTGGTGTACAGTTAATAACTTCGCAGTAGTGCGATGTTTGTGACATATTACAGAAATAATTCAACAAATTCAAAGCTAATAAGGGTTTAAAACGATTATTATTATTATTATTATTATTATTATTACTGATCACCATGCCTGTACACGTCCCTCTCAGAGTTATCTCAGAACGCAGAAACCACAAGTATTCAAAACCCCAAACTGCAGTCGATCAAATGAAAATGAATAATTACTTATAAATATCCGCCTTTCGTCATCCTCGTGTAGCGCACTAAGAAACTAACCGCAGATATATATAGATAGATATAGATATAGATATCTATTTGAATTTGTTTCATTTCGCTTTGGATCAGAAATGACGTCTACATTCAAATGAGACATTTTAAACCAGTGTTGCGAACTCTACAGAGTTTAAGAAAACACAGCTTGAATAACATTGTGCATTATAGAATGGATAGCTAGATAGGATCTGGTGTGGTCGGATCGTGCCGTGATGACTGAAGAGAAGCTTGGATATCACATATGTAGTGCTGGGGGCTGTGTGAGTTAAACACTGGTTTTCACCTCACTCTTATCTATAGTCTATATTGCATAAAAACTATTTTAGAGAGTGCCCAGGGGCACTACACCTCTACAGAACCGAGGCTGTACAGAAAACACCAACACTACATGAAGCATCTCTAATTACTGAGTATTTACAGAATAGTTACTTAATAAATACACATGTGCTTACTCATAATTACAATGTTAATATGCAGTTATAATTTACTCAGTGTAAATCTTTTTGCATGATATAACCCTGACCCTACCCCTAAGGAGGCTGTGTGGTCCAGTGGTTAAAGAAAAGGGCTTGTAACTAGGCGGTCCCCTGTTCAAATCCCACCTCAGCCACTGACTCATTGTGTGACCCTGAGCAAGTCACTTTACCTCCTTGTGCTCCGTCTTTCGGGTGAGATGTAGTTGGAAGTGACTCTGCAGCTGATGCATAGTTCACACACCCTAGTCTCTGTAAGTCGCCTTGGATAAAGGCGTCTGCTAAAATAATAATAATACCCCTGACCTTGACCCTAACCCTTTTGTGATGAACTTCCATGTGTGCACATTTACATTGAAACTATGCATACTGTAATGATGTGGAAGCATACCTGTATTTATTAAGTAAATACACAGTAATCTGTAAGGTGTTACCCAAAAACCTGCCCCCCCCCCTGCTCCCTCCCAGTCAGAACGTCACTGAATTCCCAACACAGACAGCCAGTCTGACACCCAGCTCTCTCGCAGAGAGGCACACTTCTGTTCGTGTTTTACATGTTGTTTTACTGCTCTCAAGCTCAGACAGACAGACTTGAAAGAATAGGTATGCCTCAGTGTAGCAATGCTCAGGTATTCATCATTCAAATCTTTAGCATATTTATAAAGAGGAGACCATTATCCAGAAACAAACTCCCCGTCCCCAGCTGTGTGCATTCCTAGGAAAAGGAGAACGTTTCTGGGGATCATTCAAGCTGGGAGATGTCTCTCTCATTAAGATATTTAGCATATGATTATTGATTCAAGGATATCAAGATCTTTAGTAAGTAAGGGGTGTGAGTGAGGGAACATGGGCATTGCAATCCCTGCCCCGTCTTGCTGTAAAACCATTGGTTGTTTTCATAATTTGTGCCGGTGCAGTTTCTGCTGTCTCTGTCTCCCTCTCCTTCTCTGCTCTCTCTCTCTGTCTCTCTGTCTTTCCTCTCTCTCCCTCTCACTGTATCCCTCTCTCTGTCTCCTCTCTCTGTCTCCCTCTCTCTGTCTCCCTCTCTTTCTGTCTCCTCTCCTCTCTCCCTCTCTCTCCCTCTCTCTGTCTCCCTCTGTCTCCCTCTCTTTCTGTCTCCCTCTCTTTCTGTCTCCCTCTCTCTGTCTCCCTCTGTCTCCCTCTCTCTCTGTCTCCCTCTGTCTCCCTCTCTCTGTCTCCCTCTCTTTCTGTCTCCCTCTCTCTGTCTCCCTCTGTCTCCCTCTCTCTGTCTCCCTCTCTTCTGTCTCCCTCTCTCTGTCTCCCTCCTGTCTCCCTCTCTCTGTCTCCCTCTGTCTCCCTCTCTCTGTCTCCCCCTGTCTCCTCTCTCTGTCTCCCTCTCTCTCTGTCTCCCTCCTGTCTCCCTGTCTCTCTGTCTCCCTCTCTGTCTCCCTCTCTCTGTCTCCCTCTCTCTCTCTCTCTCTCTCTCTCTCTCTCCCTCTCTCCTCTCTCTGTCTCTCTCTCTCCCTCTCTCTCTCTGTCTCCCTCTCTCTCTGTCTCCCTCTCTTCTCTGTCTCCCTCTCTTTCTGTCTCTCTCTCTCTCGCCCTCTCCTCTCTCTGTCTCCTCTCTCTCTCTCTCCTCTCTCTGTCTCTCTCTCTCTCCTCTCCCCTCTCTCTCCTCTCTCTCTCCTCTCTCTCTCCTCTCTCCTCTCTCTCTCTCTCTCTCTCTCCTCTCCTCTCTCTCTCTCTCCTCTCTCTCTCTCTCCTCTCTCTCTCTCTCTCCTCTCCTCTCTCTCTCTCCTCTCCTCTCTCTCTCTCTCCTCTCCTCTCCTCTCTCTCTCTCTCTCCTCTCTCTCTCTCTCTCCTCTCTCTCTCTCTCTCTCTCCTCTCTCTCTCTCTCTCTCTCTCTCTCTCCTCTCTCTCTCTCTCTCTCTCTCTCTCTCTCTCCTCTCTCTCTCTCTCCTCTCTCTCTCTCTCTCTCTCTCTCTCTCTCTCTCTCTCTCTCTCTCTCTCTCTCTCCTCTCTCTCCTCTCTCTCTCTCTCTCTCTCTCTCTCCTCTCTCCTCTCTCTCTCTCTCTCCTCTCTCTCTCCTCTCCTCTCTCTCTCTCTCTCTCTCTCTCTCTCTCTCTCTCTCTCTCTCTCTCTCCTCTCTCTCTCTCTCTCTCTCTCTCTCTCTCTCTCCCTCTCTCTCTCTCTCTCTCTCTCTCTCTCTCTCTCTCTCTCTCTCTCTCTCTCTCTCTCTCTCTCTCTCTCTCTCTCTCTCTCTCTCTCTCTCTCTCTCTCTCTCTCTCTCTCTCTCTCTCTCTCTCTCTCTCTCTCTCTCTCTCTCTCTCTCTCAATTCAATTCAATTCAAAGTGCTTTATTGGCATGACTTATTTTCCATAGTGTTGCCAAAGCAAATACATACATATTATGAACAGATGCATATATATACAAACAAGGAACAATGGTAACAAAATAATAATAAATAAAATAGAAGATAAATAATAATAATACAGAACTTGAAATAAATATTGAAATAATAATATTGAAACTATTAAATTGTGCCGTGTCACTGCGTGCCCCTCAGGTTGTGGCAGGTGGCTACATATTTGGCAGCCAGTGGAGCTGTGTGTCCCTCCCCTAAGAGGACAGCAAGTTTCTCTGAGTCTGTCATTTGTCTGAAAACAGGATATTTTTCTTGTATTTTAATGAAGAATGATTCTCTGATTTGGCTGTATTTTATACAGTGTAGGAGAAAGTGCATCTCAGTTTCCACCTCTCCTGTCTCGCAGTGACCACAGAGCCGATCTTCTTTGGGCAGCCAGGTCTGCCTGTGTCTGCCTGTCTCTATGGCCAGGCTGTGGTCACTGAGCCTGTACTTGGTCAGGATCTGTCTCTGCTTTGTATCTCTGACAGTGGAGAGATACTCTGCTAGGCTGTAGTTTCTTTTAGGGCCCGATAGCAATCAAGTTTATTTTGGGATTTTATTTCTGTGTCCCAGTGTTCCAGGTAGGAGTTTTTGGTTTGTTTTATAATTTGATTTACTCTGATTGGGGGCTGGTAAGCAGTGCTGACCTGAAGCTGGTTGGAGTTAGTATTGGAGGGGTCAGTGTGATGAGCTTCAAAGCCAGCTGGCATAGGGGACTCTTTTCAGGGCTGAGCTCTTGGGTCTGGAGGGCCTTGTACTGGAGTGAGTCAGGTTCACTTTTTTCAAGGTGCAACCAGAATTTCAGTGCTCTTTTCTTTATATTAATAAGAGCTGGGTATCGGCCTAATTCTGCCCTGCATGCGTGGTTTGGTGTATTTCTTTGCACCTGCAGTGTATTCTTGTATAGTTCAGCATGCAGGGTCTCGATTGGATGTTTGTCCCATTTAGTGTAGTCTTGTTGACTGAGTGGACCCCATACCTCACTTCCATACAGCGCAATGGGCTGGATAACACTGTCAATTAATTTTAGCCAGATTTTGACAGGTATATTGATTTTATAGAATCTCCTTTTGATGGCATAAAAGCTCTGAGTGCTTTTGCTTTTAGTGCATTCACTGCCAGGTTAAAACTGCCTGACGCACTGATGGTCAGACCCAGGTAAGTGTAGCTGGTGGTGTGCTCTAGGGTGGTGTTGCCGAGTGTAAAGTGATATCTGTTTCCCTGAGATCTGGCCTTTTTGAAAAATCATTATATTGGTCTTTTGAGGTTTACTGCCAGGGCCCAGGTCTGACAGTACTGCTCTAGCAGTGCCAGGCTCTGCTGCAGCCCCTGCTCTGTGGGTGACAGCAGGACCAGGTCATCTGCGTAGAGCAGGAACTTGACTTCAGTGTCATGTAATGTGAGGCCAGGGGCTGCAGACCTTTCCAACATCGTTGCTAACTCATTGATGTAAATATTGAACAGTGTTGGACTCAGACTGCAGCCCTGCCTCACCCCCGCCCTGAGTGAAGAAATCTGTCCTTTTGTTGCCAATTTTTACTGCACATTTGTTTTCTGTGTACATTGATTTTATTATGTCATAGACTTTACCCCTACACCACTTTGAAGAATTCTATAATATAAACCTTCATGCCAAATTGAATCAAAGGCTTTTTAAAGTCAATGAAGCAGGCGAAAATTTTGCCTTTACTTTTTGGTGTACATGTTTATCTATTAGGGTGTGCAGGGTGTAGATATGGTCAGTTGTGCGATGGTTTGGTAGGAATCCAATCTGACTCTTACTCAGGACATTGTGTTCGGTAAGGAAGGCCAGTATCCGGCGTTAATGATACTGCAGAACACCTTCCCCAGATTACTGCTCACACAGATGCCCGGTAGTTGTTGGGGTCGAATTTGTCTCCACTCTTGTGAATTGGGGATATAAGCCCTTGGTTCCAGATGTCAGGGAAGTAACCAGTACTTAGTACTATGTTGAACAATTTAAGCATTGCCTCCTGTAATTTAGGGCTGCTGTGTTTTAGCATCTCAGTACAGATGCTGTCAGGGCCGCAGGCTTTTCCAGGTTTAAGTGCCTGGAGCTTCTTTGTTAATTCTTGTGGGGTGATTGGAGCATCAATTGGATTTTGGTTATCTTTAATTGATTTTTCTAGTAAGTTAAGTTTTCTCTAGTTTCATTTTGTTTATCTGTTAGATCTTTTTGAGGGATATCTTTATAAAGGTTTTCAAAATAATTTTTCCAGGTTGTTCCATTTTGTATTGTCAGTTCTTGTTTTTTTGTTGAGTTTAAATTGTTCCACATTTCCCAGAACTGGTTTTTGTCGACAGCTTGTTCTATGTCAGTAAGGGTTTTGTTGATGTGTTTTTGTTTTTTCTGTGTCAGGGTGTGTTTGTAGTATTTCAGGGTCTCACAGTAACTCTGGCGTAAATCTGGGTTTTGTGGTTGATGGTGTTTTTGATTGGATAATTTTCTTAGGTTTGTTCGAATAGATTTACACTCATCATCAAACCAGCTTTGTTTGTGTTTTTGTTTCTGCTGTATTTTCTTTTTGTTCTTTTTAAGATTTGCCATTGTGGCTGCATTCTCAAATATCTTATTGATGTCTTTAACTGCCAGATTTAGTCCTGACACATTTGGTTGGTACTGTGTGTTGAGGAAAGTGTTCATGAGGTTAGTTATTTTAGTAGAACTGATTGCCTTGTTAAATTCCTCTGCACTATTTGAAGCCCATCTGTATGTTTGATTCAGATTGTACAGCTTACTGGGCTGTGTCTGTGCGGTGCTAGACTGACCTGTCCTTTTCAGGAACACAGTGATTTGATTGTGGTCTGATAGAGGGGTTTGTTGCCTGACAGTGAATGCATTAAGAGAGGAGGGGTCCATGTCAGTGATGGCATAGTCGACTACGCTTGTCCCAAGAGCTGAGCAAAACGTGAACCTCCCTAAAGAGTCCCCTCTGATCCTGCCATTAACGATGTACAGACCCAGGGCTTGACAGAGATGGCACTCAGCCTGCTCCTCCGACAGTATTAGGTGTCAGGCTGCAGTTTCACTGCGTGTTTTCAATGTATTTTTTCCTCTCCTCAAGGTCATTGTAAAAACACAGGACATGTTCCTGTACTGCGGGCTGTCCTGTACCTCACAGTGCTGGCACAGGCCCTGAAATCACTGCATACACCTGAGACACACGCTCAGAGATGCACAGAGCAAGCCTTTCCATTAGAGAAGACTGCTGGTGCAGATCTGACAGGCAAAGTGTGCTAAAGAATGCTGAAAGAATGGCAAAGTATAGGGAAGCATTGTAAAGCACAGAGAGGTATGGTAAAGCATAGGGAAGCATTGTGAAGCACAGAGAGGTCTGGTAAAGCATAGGGAAGCATTGTAAAGCACAGAGAGGTGTGGTAAAGCATAGGGAAGCATTGTAAAGCACAGAGAGGTCTGGTAAAGCATAGGGAAGCATTGTAAAGCACAGAGAGGTCTGGTAAAGCATAGGGAAGCATTGTAAAGCACAGAGAGGTGTGGTAAAGCATAGGCATTGTAAAGCACAGAGAGGTCTGGTAAAGCATAGGGAAGCATTGTAAAGCACAGAGAGGTCTGGTAAAGCATAGGGAAGCATTGTAAAGCACAGAGAGGTCTGGTAAAGCATAGGGAAGCATTGTAAAGGCACAGAGAGGTCTGGTGAAGCATAGGGAAGCATTGTAAAGCACAGAGAGGTCTGGTAAAGCATAGGGAAGCATTGTAAAGCACAGAGAGGTCTGGTAAAGCATAGGGAAGCATTGTAAAGCACAGAGAGGTCTGGTAAAGCATAGGGAAGCATTGTAAAGCACAGAGAGGTCTGGTAAAGCACAGGAAGCATTGTAAAGCACAGAGAGGTATGGTAAAGCATAGGAAGCATTGTAAAAGCACAGAGAGGTCTGGCAAAGCATAGGGAAGCATTGTAAAGCACAGAGAGGTCTGGTAAAGCATAGGGAAGCATTGTAAAGCACAGAGAGGTGTGGTAAAGCATAGGGAAGCATTGTAAAAGCACAGAGAGGTCTGGTAAAGCATAGGGAAGCATTGTAAAGCACAGAGGAGAGGTCTGGTAAAGCTATTAGGGAAGCATTGTAAAGCACAGAGAGGTCTGGTAAAGCATAGGGAAGCATTGTAAAGCACAGAGAGGTATGGTAAAACATAGGGAAGCATTGTAAAAGCACAGAGAGGTGTGGTAAAGCACAGGGAAGCATTTTTTTGTGTTGTGACTGGATGGTGTTTGTTTCAGCTCCCTGCCTCTTCTTGGGATGGAGGTGATGGCTCACCACAACATCAACAGCTCAACGGCTCCACCGTCAAGCTGGCCTGCACTCTCTCAACTCCTGCTACCGAGTCGACAAGAGCAGGTTCAGCATGAATCTGACTCTACCAAGAGTGCTTTCAACTGCACAGAGGAGTTGGCAGGAGACTGGGGAGAGGAGAGAGAGGAGAGAGAGAGAGAGAGGAGAGGGGAGAGGAGGAGAGAGAGGGGAGGGAGAGGAGAGGAGAGAGGAGGGAGGGAGGAGGAGGAGGGAGAGGAGAGAGGGAGGGGAGGGGGAGGGAGGAGGGAGGGAGGGGAGGGGAGGGAGAGGGAGAGGAGAGGGAGGAGAGGAGAGGGGGAGGGAGGGGAGAGGAGGGAGGAGGAGGGGGAGGGAGGAGGAGGGGAGAGGAGGGAGGGAGGAGGAGGGGGGGAGGAGAGAGGGGAGGGAGGGGAGGAGAGAGGGAGGGGAGGGGAGAGAGAGAGAGGGAGAGGAGAGGGAGGGGAGGAGAGGAGAGGAGGGAGGGGAGGGAGGGAGAGGAGGAGGAGAGAGGAGAGGGGGGAGGAGAGGAGAGAGGGAGGAGAGGAGAGGGAGAGGAGAGGAGAGGGAGGAGGGAGGAGGAGAGGGAGAGGAGGGGAGGGGAGGGGGGGAGGGAGAGGAGGGGAGGGAGGGGGGGAGGAGAGAGGAGAGAGAGGGGGAGGGGAGAGAGGAGAGGGGGGAGAGAGGGAGGGAGAGGAGGAGAGGAGAGGGAGGAGGGAGAGAGGGGAGGGGAGGGGGAGGAGAGAGAGAGGAGAGAGAGAGGTCAGAGGGAGGGAAGCAAAGGAGGAGAGATGCCCAATCGGTGCAACACATCCCTGTCCCCTTCTGTCCCCCGTCTCTCAGTTCCTCCTCTACAAGCACAAAGACATTAACCTGTGAGCACCCTCGTTGGGGCGCGGTAGTGTTCACAGGAACCCGATAACGAACGCGAGCGTGTCTGTGGCGATCAGCGGGTGCAGCCTGTCTCAGGTGTGTACCACTGCTCGGTGAAGAACCCCCACCCGGCAGCTGGGGCGGGTCCATCAACTTCAACGTCATCACGGATGCGCTCCACGCAGGGCGCATGGGGAGGAGTGAAACCACCGTCCCTTTATACT
>CM060287.1:3552102-3570674 GCA_030684275.1 Acipenser oxyrinchus oxyrinchus | reverse complement strand
AGGAGTGCCTTGTAAGTTCCTCATGGGATTGACAACACAGAGAGCGGACCGACAGGAACCAAAAGCAAGACAAAGCCAACACCAAAGGCATGAAGAACATATTCCAATACAGAGTTATAGAGCTATACAAAGAGTGCAGATATCGAATATAACGTAATATAATAATAATAATAATAATAATAATGGACTTTTTTCCTTTTTTAAAAAATAAATATTATTGAAATAAAAAACATTAATCAATAAATATATTGCTATTTTAAACTATGCTTGATATGATGGTTGCTGGTAGAGTTTCCCTTGTAGAAGCCTGGGCTGGGCTGGGCTGGGCTGGGCTGGGTCTGGCTGGAGGTGATTCAGTCCAGCACAGGTCTTTCCTGCTCTTTGCTTGAGATAAACACAGTGCCTGTAATGCTACACGACTCCCCCTGCTGGCGGAAGTAATTACTGCTATTTAAAAAAAAACAAAAATCGACAAATCTCTTTTTTTATCCTAGAATCCTATATCCAATATAAGCGAATGATATTTTTTACATGCTGCTTCATTAACCAATGCATTTTTAGCATGTAAAAAAAAGGGGAAAAAAAAAGATTTTATATGAACGACTTCCAGAATATATTTTTCTTTCTCCTTTACAACTTTTTTTTTGGTTTTTGTTTTGAAACCTTACTCCGTCTGTCTAAGAAAATAGTGCATTTTTAAATCCTTGCTCCAGCGCGACCCACACAGAGCTCAGTGCAGCGGCGAAGCTGTCACGTGATATAAATCCCATGACTATCCCGTCACTTCGAGATCCGCGGACTCCCCTCTCTGTCGCTGGCCACGCTCACAGCAATGCTGAACGACTCCCTGACGCGTTATCACGAGGCTGCCTGCTGCTGCGGCTGCTGTTGCCTGCTCTTTGATTGCTGGAATGGATTCCTGACGCCTCAGCGCAGTTTAGAGATAGCTGAGCTGCAGCGCTATGCCTGGGCTCAGTACAGAGCGCATTCCCGCTGGTGGGATGTTATCCCAGTTCTGTGTTCCTGCAAAGCAGCCCGGGTTGCGATTGAAGCTCGATTAACGATCACTGTATCAGTGAGCAGCAGGGCGTTCACACAGGAAGGGCTGCCTGGGACACAGAGACACCGTCACACACTGTCCTTGCGTGAGGAGAAACGTCTCACTGAGCGGACGAGGCTGTGCGAGATTCAAATGTAGATTTACTAGAAGTTTTATGGAAAAGGGACAGCCGTATTAAAAACGTTTTCTTTAAAGAAAATCTGGTCAAGTTAAAGAGTACCCAGTTGAGTATAAGAAGGAGGTTGCTTCAGGGAAAATGACATCGCATTCATCTTGAGTCTCTCCTGTAGCGCTGAGATTAAGCACCCAGCAGCGCTAGTCAGTATTTAGTTTGTGTATTGTGGTCTGTCCAGAATTAGCCCTGTGTGTGAAGCTCTGCTGTCTCTCGCAATAACAATACTGCCTCTGGACAGGTGAGCTGGGGTCAGTCTGTGCTGCTGGTGTCGTGGGCACGGCTGCCTCATTGCTGTAACTCACGATGGCTACGATTGGGTTTGTAACATAGTGAGTTTGTCTGGCACTTTTAAAAAAACATTCTGCAAAATGGTCACTGGAGCAACTGGTTGCATTCTAGCTGATGCCTGCTACAGGCCCTGCTCTGCTCTCGCTGCAGCTGCCAGAGCTCTGCACACAGACACACCGTGCACACAGACACAGCGCTGCACACAGACACACCTGCACACAGACACACCTGCACACACTTGCACATCAGACACTCTGCACACCTGCACACAGACACACCTGCACACACTGCACACCTGCACACAGACACACACTGCACACAGACACACCTGCACACCTGCACACAGACACACCTGCACACACTGACACACAGACACACCTGCACACAGACACACATGCACACCTGCACACAGACACACCTGCACACACTGCACACAGACACACCTGCACACAGACACACACTGCACACACTGCACACAGACACACCTGCACACACACACACAGACACACCTGCACACAGACACACCTGCACACAGACACACACTGCACACAGACACACACACTGCACACAGACACACTCACACAGACACCTGCACACAGACACACCTGCACACAGACACACACACACGCACACAGACACACCTGCACACAGACACACACACAGACACACACTGCACACAGACACACACTGCACACAGACACACAGACACACACTGCACACAGACACACCTGCACACAGACACACACACACACAGACACTGCACACAGACACACCTGCACACAGCACACACACAGACACACACACACACACAGACACACCTGCACACAGACACACCTCACACAGACACACACACACACACTACACACAGACACACACAGACACACACTGCACACAGACACACCTGCACACAGACACACACTGCACACACACACACACACACACACACACAGACACACCTGCACACAGACACACCTGACACACAGACACACAGACACACCTGCACACAGACACACACTGACACACACACACACAGACACACACTGCACACAGACACACCTGCACACAGACACACCTGCACACAGACACACACTACACACAGACACACCTACACACAGACACACACAGACACACACTGCACACAGACACACCTGCACACAGACACACACACACACACAGCACACACAGACACACCTGCACACAGACACACACTGCACACAGCACACACAGACACACTGCACACAGACACACCTGCACACAGACACACACACACACAGACACACCTGCACACAGACACACACTGCACACAGACACACACACAGACACACCTCACACACAGACACACCTGCACACAGACACACACACACACACACACTGCACACAGACACACCTGCACACAGACACACCTACACACAGACACACACACACAGACACACCTGCACACAGACACACACACACAGACACACTGCACACAGACACACACTGCACACAGACACACCTACACACAGACACACCTGCACACAGACACACCTCACACACAGACACCTCACACAGACACACACACACACACACACACACAGACACACACACACAGACACCTGCACACAGACACACTCACACACAGACACCTGCACACAGACACACACTGCACACAGACACACACACACACACACAGACACACACACACAGACACACTGCACACAGACACACCTGCACACACAGACACACACACACACCTGCACACAGACACACCTGCACACAGACACACCTGCACACAGACACACACACAGACACACCTGCACACAGACACACCTGCACACACAGACACACCTGCACACAGACACACCTGCACACAGACACACCTGCACACAGACACACCACACACAGACACACACACACAGACACCTGCACACAGACACACCTGCACACACTGCACACAGACACACCTGCACACAGACACACCTGCACACAGACACACCTGCACACAGACACACCTGCACACAGACACACCTGCACACAGACACACCTGCACACAGACACACCTGCACACAGACACACCTGCACACAGACACACACACACTGCACACAGACACACACAGCACACACTGCACACAGACACACCTGCACACAGACACACCTGCACACAGACACACACACACACCTGCACACAGACACACACTGCACACAGACACACCTGCACACAGACACACCTGCACACAGACACACACACACAGACACACCTGCACACAGACACACCTGCACACAGACACACCTGCACACAGACACACACACACCTGCACACAGACACACCTGCACACAGACACACCTGCACACAGACACACCTGCACACACAGACACACCTGCACACAGACACACACACACACACCTGCACACAGACACACCTGCACACAGACACACCTACACACAGACACACAGACACACCTGCACACAGACACACCTGCACACAGACACACACACTGCACACAGACACACCTGCACACAGACACACCTGCACACAGACACACCTGCACACAGACACACACACACACAGACACACTCACACACAGACACACCTGCACACAGACACACCTGCACACAGACACACCTGCACACAGACACACCTGCACACCTGCACACAGACACACCTGCACACAGACACACCTGCACACAGACACACCTGCACACAGACACACCTGCACACAGACACACCTGCACACAGACACACCTACACACAGACACACCTGCACACAGACACACCTGCACACAGACACACCACACACACACTGCACACAGACACACCTGCACACAGACACACCTGACACACAGACACACCTGCACACAGACACACCTGCACACAGACACACAGACACACCTGCACACAGACACACCTGCACACAGACACACCTGCACACAGACACACCTGCACACAGACACACCTGCACACAGACACACCTGCACACAGACACACCTGCACACCTGCACACAGACACACCTGCACACAGACACACCTGCACACAGACACACCTGCACACAGACACACCTGCACACCTGCACACAGACACACCTGCACACAGACACACCTGCACACCTGCACACAGACACACCTGCACACAGACACACCTGCACACAGACACACCTGCACACCTGCACACAGACACACCTGCACACAGACACACCTGCACACAGACACACCTGCACACAGCACACAGACACACCTGCACACAGACACACCTGCACACAGACACACCTGCACACACTGCACACAGACACACCTGCACACAGACACACCTGCACACAGACACACCTGCACACAGACACACCTGCACACAGACACACCTGCACACAGACACACCTGCACACCTGCACACAGACACACCTGCACACAGACACACCTGCACACAGACACACACTGCACACAGACACACCTGCACACAGACACACCTGCACACAGACACACCTGCACACAGCACACACACAGACACACCTGCACACAGACACACCTGCACACAGACACACCTGACACACACACGACACACAGACACACAGACACACCTGCACACAGACACACCTGCACACAGACACAGCACACCTGCACACAGACACACTGCACACAGACACACCTGCACACCTGCACACAGACACACACTGCACACCTGCACACAGACACACCTGCACACAGACACACCTGCACACAGCACACACACAGACACACCTGCACACAGACACACCTGCACACAGACACACACGACACACCTGCACACAGACACACCTGCACACAGACACACATGAACGCCTACACACCTGCACACAGACACACCTGCACACAGACACACACGACACACCTGCACACAAACACTCCTGCACACAGACACACCAGACACACCTGCACACAGACACACCTGCACACAGACACACCTGCACACAGACACACAGACACACCTGCACACAGACACACCTGCACACAGACACACCTGCACACCTGCACACAGACACACCTGCACACAGACACACCTGCACACAGACACACAGACACACCTGCACACAGACACACCTGCACACAGACACACAGACACACCTGCACACAGACACACCTGCACACCTGCACACAGACACACCTGCACACAGACACACCTGCACACAGACACACAGACACACCTGCACACAGACACACCTGCACACCTGCACACAGACACACCTGCACACAGACACACCTGCACGACACACTGCACACAGACACACCTGCACACAGACACACCTGCACACACTGCACACAGACACACCTGCACACAGACACACCTGCACACAGACACACACTGACACACCTGCACACAGACACACCTGCACACAGACACACAGACACACCTGCACACCTGCACACAGACACACCTGCACACAGACACACCTGCACACAGACACACAGACACACCTGCACACCTGACACACCAGACACACCTGCACACAGACACACCTGCACACAGACACACCTGCACACCTGCACACAGACACACCTGCACACAGACACACCTGCACACCTGCACACAGACACACCTGCACACAGACACACCTGCACACAGACACACCTGCACACAGACACACCTGCACACCTGCACACAGACACACCTGCACACCTGCACACAGACACACCTGCACACAGACACACCTGCACACAGACACACCTGCACACAGACACACCTGCACACAGACACACCTGCACACCTGCACACAGACACACCTGCACACAGACACACAGACACACCTGCACACCTGCACACAGACACACCTGCACACAGACACACCTGCACACAGACACACCTGCACACCTGCACACAGACACACCTGCACACAGACACACAGACACACCTGCACACCTGCACACAGACACACCTGCACACAGACACACCTGCACACAGACACACAGACACACCTGCACACCTGCACACAGACACACCTGCACACAGACACACAGACACACCTGCACACCTGCACACAGACACACCTGCACACAGACACACCTGCACACAGACACACCTGCACACCTGCACACAGACACACCTGCACACCTGCACACAGACACACCTGCACACAGACACACCTGCACACAGACACACCTGCACACCTGCACACAGACACACCTGCACACAGACACACAGACACACCTGCACACAGACACACCTGCACACCTGCACACAGACACACCTGCACACAGACACACAGACACACCTGCACACAGACACACCTGCACACCTGCACACAGACACACAAACACACCTGCACACAAACACACACACTCCTGCACACAAACACACAGGCACACCTGCACAAAGACACACCTGCACACAGATACACAGACACACCTGCACACAGACACACCTGCACACAGACACACAGACACACCTGCACACAGACACAGACACACCTGCACACAGATACACATGCACACAGACACACCTGTACACAGACACACAGACACACCTGCACACAGACACACAGACACACCTGCACACAGACACTCCTGCACACAGACACACCTACACACAGACACAGACACACCTGCACACAGACACAGACACTCCTGCACACAGACACACCTACACACAGACACACCTGCACACAGATACACAGACACACCTGCACACAGACACACCTGCACACAGATACACAGACACACCTGCACACAGACACACCTACACACAGACACAGACACAGACAGTCCTGCACACAGACACACCTACACACAGACACACCTGTACACAGATACACAGACACACCTGCACACAGACACACCTGTACACAGATACACAGATACACAGACACACAGACACACCTACACACAGACACAGACACAGACACTCCTGCACACAGACACACCTACACACAGACACACCTGCACACAGATACACAGACACACCTGCACACAGATACACAGACACACCTACATACACACACTCCTGCACACAGCTCTCAAGCCTGTCTGCCTAACCTCTGACCTCCTGACTTCAGAGAGCCCCAATCCCAGCTACCAGGGGGAGGGGCTAAACTTCAGAAAGAACCAATCAGCAGCCAGTACACTTTCTCTCTTTCCACTGTGGGTAAAAGGCCCATGTGATACAGATACTATGGAGGGGAGATCTGCATGCAGTTTGTCCATACGAGAGAGTATAGCCCTGTCTCAATATTCAATCCAATTCAAACAGGCTTTATTGACGTTGTAAGATATTGTAGGTTTTGCCTTTGGTTCTCAGGGTAAATTTAAAATAGATACACAGAAAAATAAATCCAGTGACTCCAGACTGAGCTGACCCAGCCATGCCCCTGTGCAGACTGCGGAGAACTGGGAGATGAAAGGCTGGCAGCTATTGAGGTTCATAGCATGGCTTTCATGTGTGTTGTATGAGACCAGCGTTACATGGCAGAAATCATACTGTTTATTTTACATTCAAATATTATTATTATTATTATTAGTGGTGGTTGTGTTTTTTTAAAAATATTTCTAATACCGATTTCCTCAGTACTGTACTGTATTGAATGTGCTGGCTCTCAGATCCACAGCGCTGAGTTCTCTATACTGTACTGTATTGAATGTGCTGGCTCTCAGATCCACAGCACTGAGTTCTCTATACTGTACTGTATTGAATGTGCTGGCTCTCAGATCCACAGCACTGAGTTCTCTATACTGTACTGTATTGAATGTGCTGGCTCTCAGATCCACAGCCTGAGTTCTCTATACTGTACTGTATTGAATGTGCTGGCTCTCAGATCCACAGCACTGAGTTCTCTATACTGTACTGTATTGAATGTGCTGGCTCTCAGATCCACAGCACTGAGTTCTCTATACTGTACTGTATTGAATGTGCTGGCTCTCAGATCCACAGCACTGAGTTCTCTATACTGTACTGTATTGAATGTGCTGGCTCTCAGATCCACAGCACTGAGTTCTCTATACTGTACTGTATTGAATGTGCTGGCTCTCAGATCCACAGCACTGAGTTCTCTATACTGTACTGTATTGAATGTGCTGGCTCTCAGATCCACAGCACTGAGTTCTCTATACTGTACTGTATTGAATGTGCTGGCTCTCAGATCCACAGCGCTGAGTTCTCTATACTGTACTGTATTGAATGTGCTGGCTCTCAGATCCACAGCACTGAGTTCTCTATACTGTATTAGAAATAGTCACATATCTTTCACAAAGCTAATCATCACATCAATGTAACCAATGTAAAAATGTTTAACTAACAGTAATGCAAAAATAAGAGTTTTTAATTTGTTACTGAAAATAAATGACACGTTAGGTTTTTGACTGGTGGGGGGGTGTGTGTGCTTTTATTCATTATTCTTGTGTGAATCCTTTTGATATGATAACCGTCATTCTAACCACAAATCAAACTCCACCCCAGCTTACAAAAACAAGGCACATTAGTCAAGTGGCTTATGAGTTTAATACACAAGTCATGGCACCTACAATCCCACATGAAGACGTGTTTTAAGAAGAATGCTTACAAACGGTAATATTGAATTATTTATTTACAAAAATCCACTTATATTTACAAAAAACTACACACAATAACTCCCATTTTAAAAAGACAAAACATTTCAACACGCTCGTTTTCAAAATGTATTGTTTACTTAAATAATTGGCATTCAGTTTGTTTACTTAAATAATTGGCATTCAGTTTGTTTACTTAAATAATTGGCATTCATGGTTTCTATATTGTATTAACAAAACAAAAACAGATTTAAATCCTAGTTTAAACAGACATAACTGACATTTCTTTGCGTTTTTTTTTTTAATAGTCTTTAGCAAGAAGAAGCGAACGACCAAAATAGCACCAATAATAACCAGAAAGCCAGCTGATCTGTGTAAGGCAGAGTCCTCCTGCTGCTCTGTTACAGCGTTGCTGGGGTCAAATAATCTGACACTGTGATTCGGTATCATTAATACTTCTTCTTTAAAATCAATCCATCCGCAGCGATCTCAACAGTGCTGAGTTTAGAAACACTGACAGAAAAAAAGAGAGCCGCAGCGTGCTTCACAATGTGTGGTCGTCCTGTCTTTAAAACCCTAAATACGACAGGAATCCATGCAGGAGCCCTTTCTAAAAGTTTTAAAACATATTTGTGCAGTTTTTCCCATGGTTATACTTTGCATTTACCGTAGCGGACCCTGTGTGGAGCATGCTGTGGTACGCTTTAGGAGGGAGGTCCTGGTATACTGAGCACGGCTATAAGTTTCAGAGCACAGTTAAGAAGATTATCAGCGCATCATCAGTGCGTTCCTTACCCTGAGGTCTGTGCGCACGGAGGTTAGGGGCTGCGGGGCTGGCCCATTCACTGCTTGCAGTGCCGTGGTGGTTTACTTGGCGAGCCCAGCCCAGAAAACGTCTGAACTATTTGGCACTGACGTGCAGCTGGCTAGTGTCCCCTGGGATCCCTGCCAGGATTATCATGTGCTTGGGGTCGACCAGGGTCTTTACAGGGCGTCCCTGATCTCCTCAGTGCTTTGCAGTACCAACCTGCACGCTACACAGAAAGAAAACTGAGCGACATTTCTGTTTATTGCATGAATTTATATTCTCCTAATGAATCAGACCCAGTGTGTGTGTGTGTGTGTGTGTGTGTGTGTGTGTGTGTGTGTGTGTGTGTGTGTGTGTGTGTGTGTGTGTGTGTCAGTGAGAGGTAGTTTATTTCTTGCAAACTGCTCCTCTCCGTTCCTCCGCTCTCCTCAGCTCAGGAGTATTGCTGGGAAAACAAAACACAAGGAAAGCTCAGTGTTATTCAGCTGCCTGCCTCCCCCTCGACCCACTTCCCTTGACAAGCCCTTCGGTATTGCAGTACGATGTCTCACTGCTCAGTACACTGACTCTGTATTTGTGTTAATGAGTGCCTCTGACCTGCATGACGCCGTGGATCCAGTCCAGGAAGACCCCCAGGTTGGTGTAGATGCCCGGTCTGTTAGGGCGAACGCAGCCAGTACCCCAACTCACCACCCCCACGAGCTGCCAGCGCTCCCTCAAGAGAACCAGAGGACCCCACTGTCTCCCTGAGTGAGGAGAGGAGAGGAGAAGCTGAGCAACACGCACAAGCAAGCCAGGACAGAATGAATTTTCTTTGTGTGGGTTTGTGTGTCTGGGTGTGTGAGCGTGTCTCGTACCTGGCAGGAGTCGACCTTGCCCTCCAGGGAGCCAGCACACAGCATCCTGGGTGTGATGAGCCCCGTGAGCTGATTGGCCGATTGCAGATTGCCCGGTCCAGGTAGGCGAGCTCAGCCTGCTGAAGCACTGTCGACAGCTTCCTGAGAGAGAGCGGGGGAGAAGAGAGAGGAGAGAGTTAAATCATGAACACAGACAGAGAGGAAGGAGAGAGAGGGAGAGAGAGGAGAGAGGGAGAGAGGGAGAGAGGGAGAGAGGGAGAGAGAGAGAGATGGAGAGAGAGGGAGAGAGAGGGAGAGAGAGAGAGGAGAGAGAGGGAGAGAGAGGAGAGAGAGAGAGGAGAGAGAGAGAGAGAGAGGAGAGAGAGGGAGAGAGAGGAGAGAGAGGGAGAGAGAGGGGAGAGAGAGGGGAGAGAGAGAGGGAGAGAGAGAGGAGAGAGAGGGAGAGAGAGGAGAGAGAGGGGAGAGAGAGGGAGAGAGAGGAGAGAGAGAGAGAGGGAGAGAGAGGAGAGAGAGAGAGAGAGGAGAGAGAGAGAGAGAGAGAGAGATGGGGGAGAGAAGGGAGAGAGAACATGAGAGAGGGAGATAGAGGGGAGAGAGAAATAACTCGCCTATACACAGAGAGAGACAGTGAGATTCACTACAGAGTGGGTTTACAATATAGCTAACCTGTCTAGAGTAAAAGGTAACATGCCAGCTGCACTGTACATGGGAGAGAAGGCTTTGAGGCTGACTGGCAGAGACTGCTGTATCACAAGATCTTACTCCAGTACAAAGTCTGCCCAGCATTATCGATAAAGTTTTAAAACCAGGAACAATCAACACACAATGTCAATCATTTACAAGCTCCCTTTCATTTCTGCCTGACTCGCAAAAATTAAATGTGCCATGTGTAGTTCTGCATTGTGTCCACTGGAGGTCCCCCTGTACCCTGTGCAGCCTCACTGTGGAAGCTGAGCAGACACTCTGAAGAGATCCCAGGGAACTGAAGACAAAGGGGTGCTCATCGCCCTACCTTTCTCCTGGGTGTTCCCCCAGCCTGTCACCCAAAGGCGGCTGCTGGGGTTCATCTGGAGGTCATAGGTGGGCAGACACACTGGCTTCACAGACTCTGCAGCGGAGAGAGAGAGGGTCAGAGAGAGGTATTAAAACGTTTCCGCTAGAAGTGTTTCTCAGTGTTTTCAGTGCTCTTGTTGAAACGTTTCTCCTGGAACTTACAAAGTCTCTTTCAGCATTTCTAAATGCAGTGCTCTGGCTCTGTGGTTCTGTCTCTAGCTCTCTTGTCTGGTTTGCTCTCTGGCTCTGTGGTTCTGTCTCTAGCTCTCTTGTCTGGTTTGCTCTCTGGCTCTGTGGTTCTGTCTCTAGCTCTCTTGTCTGGTTTGCTCTCTGGCTCTGTGGTTCTGTCTCTAGCTCTCTTGTCTGGTTTGCTCTCTGGCTCTGTGGTTCTGTCTCTAGCTCTCTTGTCTGGTTTGCTCTCTGGCTCTGTGGTTCTGTCTCTAGCTCTCTTGTCTGGTTTGCTCTCTGGCTCTGTGGTTCTGTCTCTAGCTCTCTTGTCTGGTTTGCTCTCTGGCTCTGTGGTTCTGTCTCTAGCTCTCTTGTCTGGTTTGCTCTCTGGCTCTGTGGTTCTGTCTCTAGCTCTCTTGTCTGGTTTGCTCTCTGGCTCTGTGGTTCTGTCTCTAGCTCTCTTGTCTGGTTTGCTCTCTGGCTCTGTGGTTCTGTCTCTAGCTCTCTTGTCTGGTTTGCTCTCTGGCTCTGTGGTTCTGTCTCTAGCTCTCTTGTCTGGTTTGCTCTCTGGCTCTGTGGTTCTGTCTCTAGCTCTCTTGTCTGGTTTGCTCTCTGGCTCTGTGGTTCTGTCTCTAGCTCTCTTGTCTGGTTTGCTCTCTGGCTCTGTGGTTCTGTCTCTAGCTCTCTTGTCTGGTTTGCTCTCTGGCTCTGTGGTTCTGTCTCTAGCTCTCTTGTCTGGTTTGCTCTCTGGCTCTGTGGTTCTGTCTCTAGCTCTCTTGTCTGGTTTTCTTTGGCTCTGTGGTTCCGTCCCATACCCGAGAGGGTGAGTGGCTGGCTCAGCAGCACCATGGCGATGTCGTTGTCGTTGCCGGCATAGCTCCCATGAACGATGACCTGGGACACTCCCACAGCCCCTTGGGATGATAGCGTGGTCAAACCAGATACCACCCCCCAGCGGCTCAACAGCTTCTGATTACTATAGAGAGAGAGAGCGAGAGAGAGAGAGAGAGAGAGAGAGAGAGAGAGAGAGAGAGAGAGAGAGAGAGAGGACCGCTCTGAACAGAACACTTACAGATAGACAGACCAACACACACACACACACAGACACACACACAGACACACACACACAGACACCCAGACAGACACACAGACAAACACACACAGACACACAGACACACACACAGACAGACACACAGACACACACACACAGACACACAGAGAGACACACAGACAAACACACACAGACACACAGACACACACACAGACACACACACAGACACACACACACAGACACACACACACACAGACAGGGTGCAGCTAATTGAGGTGCTGGACTAAATCCATTTCATGGTTTCTGTGAATGAATAAATGTATGAATGAATAATAAGGGGATGAATGGATGCTTCGGTAAGCATGTGTACTAACGGGTGATACACAATAAGTGGGTTCAGAGGGCTGTACTGGGAGCGCACACAGTAAGAGGAGGTGTGCAGATTGATAGTGCAGCTGTTTAGTGCTGCTTACAGTCTCCCTCACGTTTCTCTCTCGTTCTCACTCCCTGCATCCCCTACATAAAGATCAACCCCAATCAACACACAGGAACCACTAACTGTCCACATGCCAACGTGCGACCAGTCATTTAAAGGAGAAGACACGCATTTCAAACCCCGCATAACCAATCCCAGTGCTGCGGTCCTGCCTTGTGCCCGTGTGAGTGCACGTGGCGGTGGACAGGGCTGTGTGAATCAGGGATGGCGTGGCACTCACTCTGGGAAGCAGTGTGCTGCTGTGATGATCCATCACGGGGTCACCACGGAGCCTCCACAGGTGTGCTGCTTGTTGAACTGCAGACTGACCTGCCAAGGCCATTCCTCTATAGCGGTGTCAGAGCCTCCGACCACACGCCATGCCCTCTTCACACCACAGCCTGCAACACAGAGACACAGAGTCACGACCGCTGCTTCAATTCCAATGCAATTTACTTCCAGCCCCTAAGCAGCTCCCATTGGGAAACATATTCACTGTGCTGGAAATGAAAACGCCATCAAGCTATAAGAACATCAAAAAGCAACCCAAGACTGGATCGCCTGCCTCTGGGTTTGGGAGCTGGCTTGTTGAGACTTGCACTAACAGAACAGGCACAGACACATTCTTTTACCTGAGCAGGTGAGAGACACCACAGAGCCAGAGGAGCAGTTGTCTCTGAACGCAGGGAGAGAGAGGGAGAGAGAGACGGGTAGAGAGAGAGAGGGAGAGAGACATTAGTCACACCACTCCACTGCAACAGGGAGTTTTCAGTAGGCATGCATTCTGAGCACTGCACGTCTGCTGTTTAAACACATCAATTCAGACTGCTTTTTACTGACAAACCTCATGAGTTCAAACTGTATCAGCTACTGTTTCAGTTAAAGAGCTGGTAATCTGCTGTCTGGGAGCTTTACAGATAGATAGACAGACAGACATGCAGAGACACACACACACACAGACACACACACACACACACACACACACACACACACACACACACACACAGACACACACACACAGACACAGACACACACACACACACACACACAGACACACACACACACACACACACACAGACACACACACACACACACACACACACACACACACACACACACAGACACACACACACACACACACACACACACACACACACACACACAGACACACACACACAGACACACACACAGACACACACACAGACACACACACACACACACACACACACAGACACACACACACACAGACAGACACACACACACAGACACACACACACAGACACACACACACAGACACACACACACAGACACACACACACACACACACACACACAGACAGACACACACACACAGACACAGACAGACAGGGAGGGGGTGCTCACCTGTCTTTCAGCATGCTCTGGATGCCCCCAGTGTTCCCAGGGGAGTTGACCCCGCTGAAGGAGCCCTGCATTGCTGCCGGCAGATTCCTGACCAGAACCTGGCTATTGTAGGGGTTCCTGCAACAGAGAGAGCACTGTCACAATACTAAACACACAGTACCTAACAACATGAGTAACACTGACTACTGTACACAGCACCCCTCTCCTCACTCCTCCCTCTCTCTCTCTCCCTCCTCCTCTCTCTCCCGCTCCTAACTTTTACTGCCCCTCTCCTCTTCTCTCCTCCCTCTCTCCCCTCCTCTCTTCCACTGCCCCTCTCCTCTCCTCCTCTCTCCCCTCCTCTCTTTCACTGACCCTCTCCTCCTCCCGTCTCTACCTGCTGTATCCAAGTTGCAGGCAGGCCTGGCTAGTCAGTGCCTCCTGCCAGCCCTCCGTGCAGACCAGCCTCCAGGACTGGCTGGCATCGCTGTACACCTGGAGCAAGCTGTCATCAGTCACGAGCCGCACTGCACAGGGGCCAGGAGACAGAGAGACAGACAGAAGGGGCATGAGAACAGCAGGAAGGCAGCAAACAAGAGGAGACCCATCAGCCCATCTTTGTCGTCCGGTTCATAGCAGCGGACTGATCTCGAGACTCTGTCAAGTCAGCTCTTAAAGGATCCCAATGATTCAGCATGGTTTATGTGGGAGCCCTTCTTTAAAGCGGGCATTGCCCAAACAGGTTATATCAAAACACCTTGACAGCCAACGGACTGATAAATCATCTTCCCAGTCAATGTGTCACCTCTGTCATCTTTTAATGACTCATCATGTATCGGGAGGGTTTCATAAGCATCATATCAAAACATCTTCTGCTCACTGTGTGAAGCACAAGCAGTTCCGAGAAGAACTGAAAACAGGTTTGTTCCCAAATAATAATAATAATAAAAACGTGTATCACATTGTTACTCACACCAAAGCAGTAACGCAAGCCAAATGAATCACTGGCACTGCAATGCCAATCTAGACAGACAGGGGCACTGCAATGCCAATGTAGACAGACAGGGGCACTGCAATAGCAATGCAGGCAGACAGGGGCACTGCAATAGCAATGCAGACAGACAGGGGCACTGCAATAGCAATGCAGACAGACAGGGGCACTGCAATAGCAATGCAGGCAGACAGGGGCACTGCAATAGCAAAACAGACAGACAGGGGCACTGCAATAGCAATGCAGACAGACAGGGGCACTGCAACAGCAATGCAGGCAGACAGGGGCACTGGGTGCTATCCCACATCTCACACCACCTGTGACAGGATAGCGCTGTGACCCAAGACTGGCGGGATTGAGAGACTCAGGGACAGACGCTGCAGTGAAGAGCAAAGCACCTTTATTAAACACAAAACAAAGAAAAAGGCACAAGGGCCAAAACAAAAGGTCTATACAAAACCAATACAGGCTGGGCATTCTCCTCCCTGCACAGAGCTCAAAACATACACTCACCTAGTCTAGTCTATACAGTCTCCTAGTCTCCTAGTCTATACACTCACCTAGTCCCTTCTCCTCACACAAAGAATCTCTTTTATGCAGGTGGATATTCTCCAATTAGCAGCAATTACCTCAGAAATCATCTTCCCAGTCAATGTGTCACCTCTGTCATCTTTTAATGACTCATCATGTATCGGGAGGGTTTGATCATCATCATATCAAAACATCTTCTGCTCACTGTGTGAAGCACAAGCAGTTCTGAGAAGAACTGAAAACAGGTTTGTTCCCAAATAATAATAACAATAAAAACGTGTATCACATTGCTACTCACACCAGAGCAGTAAGGATTGAGGAATGCCCACACCTGTGATTGCTGGCAGGGACAGAATTAACCCCGTCCCTGCCAACCTTACAGTCCCACACGCACTATTTACAGCAGCAGGGCTTCTGCCCTGACACACAGCTACAAAGGGGGCTTTGTGGGCCAGCAGAGGACTGTGACTGGGAGGGAGGAACAGAGGGAGGATGGAGGGAGGATGGAGGGAGGGAGAGAGTGCTGCTCACATGGGAAGGTGGAGCTGATGCTCAGCTTGGTCACACAGGTGAGCTCGTCCTCAGCGTCCTTGCAGTCCGCTATCCCATCACAAGCCTTATCCAGGGGAATGAACTTGAAGGACTTGGTGCAGAAGAAGTAGTAATAGTCCAGCAGGATCTTGACTGCAACACAAGAGAGGGGAGAGGGAGAGGAAGGGAGAGGAGGTGAGCGATATGAGATGGGAGGGAGGCGTGGAGGTAGAGGGTCAGGAATCTGAGATGAGGGGGAGGAAGGGAGAGGAGGTGAGCGATATGAGATGGGAGGGAGGCGTGGAGGTAGAGGGTCAGGAATCTGAGATGAGAGGGAGAGGAAGGGAGAGGAGGTGAGCGATATGAGATGGGAGGGAGGCGTGGAGGTAGAGGGTCAGGAATCTGAGATGAGAGGAAGAGGAAGGGAGGGAGGGAGAGTGAAGATGGAGGGAGAGGGCCAGCGATGAAAGGTGACAGGGAAGGAGGGAGAGAGAGAGAGAGGGCAGTCAACGTTAGCAATCTAAGAAGCACATTTCAAGACAAGAGGGAAGGAAACCAAAGGCAGAAACTCCAGAGTTAAAAAGTAAAAACACATGCGTTCACACACCCACGCACACAGACACACACCCAACCCTGGCACTGCAATTGCTGTGTTTTACCTGTCCTCAGGTACAGGTGTGCCCAGGTAGAGATGTGCTCAGGTGAGGCTCAGTGTACAGGTACATTGCCACAGTAAAAGCTCAGCAAAGTGAGGTGAAGCTGTGTTCAGGCGTACTTACTCAGGAAGCCAGTGCCAATCAGTATTCCCAGCGTGACCAGTACTGCCACCACAGTGATCACTATGCACCTGGTCGACATCTCCACACCAGGTTTGTCTGGCACTGCTCCGACCTCTGTAGAGGCAACAGGGACAAAGAGGTCGGATTCACAAATGAGTTCCTGTCAAAACCAGAGCCACGGGCAGCATTGTAACTCCCTCCCCATGATAGAGAGACTTAGTGGGTATGGGGTGTGGGTCTAAAACAGGAGCTGTTTTCACGCCTGACTCATTTAAAACACAACTAGACAAATATGCATCTAATAAGCCTTTCTATTCCATTCTGCGGTAGTGTCTATGAAGTTCTCCATGTATTTTATTTTTTATTTTTTATTTTTATTTTCATGAATCCATTTCACGAGAACCCGATTTCAGCTTGTAATTGTTTTTCCAATTCGTTGATGAGCTGAGCAGTGAGTCGTGTGCTAGTTTCCATGTAAAGAGTGCGTTCCCAGAGTAAACTCACCTGCGTTCAGTGGCTTGGCACTCTCTGCTGCTTCCAAACTCTCAGGCTGCTGCAGAGAAACAAAGCAACATTGTGAGGGGGCTGAGAAAGGAGGGTCTGTATTAACACTCTCAAGGACGGGGGCATGGTCTGACACAAGGGTTAGGGTCAGCCCCATGGTCTGGCACAAGGGTTAGGGTCAGCTCCATGGTCTGACACAGGGGTTAGGGTCAGCTCCATGGTCTGGCACAGGGGTTAGGGTCAGCCCCATGGTCTGGCACAAGGGTTAGGGTCAGCCCCATGGTCTGGCACAAGGGTTAGGGTCAGCCCCATGGTCTGACACAGGGGTTAGGGTCAGCCCCATGGTCTGACACAGGGGTTAGGGTCAGCCCCATGGTCTGGCACAGGGGTTAGGGTCAGCCCCATGGTCTGACACAGGGGTTAGGGTCAGCCCCATGGTCTGACACAGGGGTTAGGT
>CM060287.1:3525521-3550521 GCA_030684275.1 Acipenser oxyrinchus oxyrinchus | reverse complement strand
TTTATTAGTGAAAAGCACAATTGAATAGTTAATCAGTTGAAAGAAGATTTCAGGTTCTGAGGATTCCACTTGACCGAGGAAACTTGCTCTGGGTGTGCTGAAGATGTCTGTCCAGCAGGGGTGTCAGTCCTGTGTATAAAAATGAAGGTCCATGATCAGTAAGACAAGACGTTAGATTGTGTTAATCTAGAGAGAGAGAGAGAGAGAGAGAGAGAGAGAGAGAGAGAGAGAGAGAGAGAGAGAGAGAGAGAGAGAGAGAGAGAGCGTTTCAGAGCTCTCCTCTCCTTGAAGGAGTTTCTCATCACTTTAAAATCATCTAGAATTGGTATCTCATATCCAGCACCAGTTATTTCACTATCTGTCTGCTTCAAAATGAACTGTGAAGCTCTTAGTGATTATTACACAGACAAGACTAACGCTGAGGGAATGTTAAGACCACTCTCTCGGGAACATTGGCTTGAAACCTGGTTTCAAACCCCAAGTCTCCCCTGCTGAGCCGTGCAGCAGCCTGAAACCTAGTCTCCTGAAACCAAGTTCCAAGCCCCAAAGAGGCTCCGTGTTCCCTCAGCTGAAGCTGTAAGACAAGGCTTGGTTTTAGAGAGGGAGTCTGTACCGTACCTGCTGCTAAACTTCATCCGTGTTTACTGACCTTGAAGAAACAAAACAGCAAAGTTACAATTTAAACACGGGAGCTGGGAGCAACAGCAAGGCATCCCTGAAGCACACCAGCAGAGATGCTACAATCACTGTATGTAACAGACTCTGAACATCACAAACACCTCCACTTACTGTCTGTAACGGACTGAACATCACAAACACCTCCACTTACTGTCTGTAACAGACTCTGAACATCACAAACACCTCCACTTACTGTCTGTAACAGACTCTGAACATCACAAACACCTCCACGTACTGTCTGTAACAGACTCTGAACATCACAAACACCTCCACTTACTGTCTGTAACAGACTCTGAACATCACAAACACCTCCACTTACTGTCTGTAACAGACTCTGAACATCACAAACACCTCCACTTACTGTCTGTAACAGACTCTGAACATCACAAACACCTCCACTTACTGTCTGTAACAGACTCTGAACATCACAAACACCTCCACTTACTGTCTGTAACAGACTGAACATCACAAACACCTCCACTTACTGTCTGTAACAGACTCTGAACATCACAAACACCTCCACTTACTGTCTGTAACAGACTCTGAACATCACAAACACCTCCACTTACTGTCTGTAACAGACTCTGAACATCACAAACACCTCCACTTACTGTCTGTAACAGACTCTGAACATCACAAACACCTCCACTTACTGTCTGTAACAGACTCTGAACATCACAAACACCTCCACTTACTGTCTGTAACAGACTCTGAACATCACAAACACCTCCACTTACTGTCTGTAACAGACTCTGAACATCACAAACACCTCCACTTACTGTCTGTAACAGACTCTGAACATCACAAACACCTCCACTTACTGTCTGTAACAGACTCTGAACATCACAAACACCTCCACTTACTGTCTGTAACAGACTCTGAACATCACAAACACCTCCACTTACTGTCTGTAACAGACTCTGAACATCACAAACACCTCCACTTACTGTCTGTAACAGACTCTGAACATCACAAACACCTCCACTTACTGTCTGTAACAGACTCTGAACATCACAAACACCTCCACTTACTGTCTGTAACAGACTCTGAACATCACAAACACCTCCACTTACTGTCTGTAACAGACTCTGAACATCACAAACACCTCCACTTACTGTCTGTAACAGACTCTGAACATCACAAACACCTCCACTTACTGTCTGTAACAGACTCTGAACATCACAAACACCTCCACTTACTGTCTGTAACAGACTCTGAACATCACAAACACCTCCACTTACTGTCTGTAACAGACTCTGAACATCACAAACACCTCCACTTACTGTCTGTAACAGACTCTGAACATCACAAACACCTCCACTTACTGTCTGTAACAGACTCTGAACATCACAAACACCTCCACTTACTGTCTGTAACAGACTCTGAACATCACAAACACCTCCACTTACTGTCTGTAACAGACTCTGAACATCACAAACACCTCCACTTACTGTCTGTAACAGACTGAACATCACAAACACCTCCACTTACTGTCTGTAACAGACTCTGAACATCACAAACACCTCCACTTACTGTCTGTAACAGACTCTGAACATCACAAACACCTCCACTTACTGTCTGTAACAGACTCTGAACATCACAAACACCTCCACTTACTGTCTGTAACAGACTCTGAACATCACAAACACCTCCACTTACTGTCTGTAACAGACTCTGAACATCACAAACACCTCCACTTACTGTCTGTAACAGACTCTGAACATCACAAACACCTCCACTTACTGTCTGTAACAGACTCTGAACATCACAAACACCTCCACTTACTGTCTGTAACAGACTCTGAACATCACAAACACCTCCACTTACTGTCTGTAACAGACTCTGAACATCACAAACACCTCCACTTACTGTCTGTAACAGACTCTGAACATCACAAACACCTCCACTTACTGTCTCTGACGCTTCCCGCCACATCGGAATTTCTTGCCTGTTAAAAAAAAAAAAAAAGAAATGGAAAAAGAAATCAACGAAAAATAAACACAAGAAAAGGAGGGCCTTTGCATATCTGTGTGCCGCTGAACTGCACTTTGAAACACATCCCAGCGAGCAGCCTATGAAAAACAGCTAATAAACACCTGGAACTTTCACAAGGGGAACTTCAGCAGGTTCGTGAGAGTTCAAGGTACAAAAAAAAAGCAAACCCCTGCAGCTGATCCGAACGCCACATTTCACAGCATCTGATTCTGCCATAACAGTCTCCTTGTGTGTCACGCACTGTAGAGCACCATGTGACAGCATCTATAGCTGTGGCAATCAGCACAGTAACCCTGACCCGTGATCGGTGGCTCCATGCTATCGGGTTGAGTGATTTTATTTCCCTGGGAAGCACTGCTGTGTGTGGCCCTGTGCGTTCTGTGAGCTGCACTGCACTGATCTCTCTACTGTGAACTTACTAAGAATGATGCCCATCCCAACCACGAACGCCACGGCTGCAAAGATGAGCCCCCCTTTCCGGATCAGCTCATAGTCTGCGCAGGGAGAGAGGGAGAGCGAGGGGGGGGGGACAGAGGGAGAGAGGTTACACACTCTCATTTAGTCCAGAGGGAGTGGTTCAGTAGCTATTGGAGTGGTTATAATGGAATGGGAGTGGTTTAGTAGCTATGGGAGTGGTTATAATGGAATGGGTGTGGTTTAGTCCTGAGGGAGTGGTTTAGTAGCTCTGGGAGTGGTTATAATGGAATGGGAGTGGTTTAGTAGCTATGGGAGTGGTTATAATGGAATGGGTGTGGTTTAGTCCAGAGGGAGTGGTTTAGTAGCTCTGGGAGTGGTTATAATGGAATGGGAGTGGTTTAGTAACTAGGAGGAGGGGTTATAATGGAATGGGAGTGGTTTAGTAGCTAGGAGGAGGGGTTATAATGGAAATGGGAGTGGTTTAGTAGCTAGGAGGAGGGGTTATAATGGAAATGGGAGTGGTTATAATGGAATGGAAGTGGTTTAGTAGCTAGGAGGAGGGGTTATTGTAGAAGGAGTACACATGTCAAACTGGAGTACCGTAAGTGAAGGGGTCTGGGGGCTGCTCGGATGTTCCTGCAGGTAAAGAAAAGCACACAGAGTGAGAAATGCTCTGATCCTCCACACACACAGACCTTTAACTCAGGACACTGCTTAGACAGCAGGGTCAAGGGGAAGGAAAGACACTGTTTGATATAGATACAGTATATTTAAAAAGGTTTGCTGCAATTGTTCAAAACTCCTGTTGAATTTTCTTTAAAAGTTTCATCCATGACTATAAGCCTGTACATAGGACTACATTTAGAAATACTACAAGAAGAAACTAAATAAATTCAGCGAATTTCAACTAGTGAGGAATCGAGAAAGACTTTGTCATTGAATACGTTTCTTTTAGTATTTCTACTGAAGACCTTGAGAAAGACATCCAGTCAAAACATTTATCATTGAATGTATTACTTTCAGTGTTTTACAGTTATACCCGTGCGACCCTTTTTCAGTTTCTTAACTGTTAATATCTAGTCTTATTCCTGGTTAGTTAATCTACAGTTACTTATTTACTGTATGAACTAGACAACACATGTCAAACCTTTCAGCAAACGTCAGCCCCCTACTTCAGCATAATCAACTCCATGCTGATTACGCCACTGAAATGGGCTACATTTCATTTGAGAAAACACTTTTTTATGAATAAGTTATTATACAAGAACAAACTCTTAACACAAAATAAGCACCACGATAAGAGTTTGCTTGTTGCTAACTTAAAAAAAAAAAAAAACGCCCCTTGAAATAAAATGAGAACCAGCAGATTATTTCATAAACTAAACACACTTCATATTAATAAATACAAATAAGAATAGATTCTTAAATCTTGAGGAAAGCCTAATTAAAAGCCACAATAATGACATGCATTTGTGATTCACTTTGTGTGCATTCAATTATGAATTTTGTTCTATGCTTGATAACTTACGCGTCCCACTGACAGTGCCTACCTTCAGTCATGCTGCGTGTGTGTGGTGGTCTCTGCGTCTGTGTGTGAACGAGGGTCTGTGCGTCTCTGTCTGTGTGCGGGGATGCAGGCTTCCTTTAGGATGCAGGGAGGCAGGGTCTGTCACGCCCCTCAGCACACTTCTGGAAATGCTTCACCCACACTAACCATCCTGTCTCCCAGTCACAAGACTCGTTATCACAATTAGAAATCACTAGGCACCTCTCAGCCAATGAAAACACGCACAGCTGAGCCAGTCTCTTATATCAGTTAACATGCACAGCTGAGTCAGTCTCTTATATCAGTTAACATGCACAGCTGAGTCAGTCTCTTATATCAGTTAACATGCACAGCTGAGTCAGTCTCTTATATCAGTTAACCTGCACAGCTGAGTCAGTCTCTTATATCAGTGAACCTGCACAGCTGAGCCAGTCTCTTATATCAGTTAACATGCACAGCTGAGTCAGTCTCTTATATCAGTTAACATGCACAGCTGAGTCAGTCTCTTATATCAGTTAACATGCACAGCTGAGTCAGTCTCTTATATCAGTTAACATGCACAGCTGAGTCAGTCTCTTATATCAGTTAACATGCACAGCTGAGTCAGTCTCTTATATCAGTTAACATGCACAGCTGAGTCAGTCTCTTATATCAGTTAACATGCACAGCTGAGTCAGTCTCTTATATCAGTTAACATGCACAGCTGAGTCAGTCTCTTATATCAGTTAACATGCACAGCTGAGTCAGTCTCTTATATCAGTTAACATGCACAGCTGAGTCAGTCTCTTATATCAGTTAACATGCACAGCTGAGTCAGTCTCTTATATCAGTTAACATGCACAGCTGAGTCAGTCTCTTATATCAGTTAACATGCACAGCTGAGTCAGTCTCTTATATCAGTTAACATGCACAGCTGAGTCAGTCTCTTATATCAGTTAACATGCACAGCTGAGTCAGTCTCTTATATCAGTTAACATGCACAGCTGAGTCAGTCTCTTATATCAGTTAACATGCACAGCTGAGTCAGTCTCTTATATCAGTTAACATGCACAGCTGAGTCAGTCTCTTATATCAGTTAACATGCACAGCTGAGTCAGTCTCTTATATCAGTTAACATGCACAGCTGAGTCAGTCTCTTATATCAGTTAACATGCACAGCTGAGTCAGTCTCTTATATCAGTTAACATGCACAGCTGAGTCAGTCTCTTATATCAGTTAACATGCACAGCTGAGTCAGTCTCTTATATCAGTTAACATGCACAGCTGAGTCAGTCTCTTATATCAGTTAACATGCACAGCTGAGTCAGTCTCTTATATCAGTTAACATGCACAGCTGAGTCAGTCTCTTATATCAGTTAACATGCACAGCTGAGTCAGTCTCTTATATCAGTTAACATGCACAGCTGAGTCAGTCTCTTATATCAGTTAACATGCACAGCTGAGTCAGTCTCTTATATCAGTTAACATGCACAGCTGAGTCAGTCTCTTATATCAGTTAACATGCACAGCTGAGTCAGTCTCTTATATCAGTTAACATGCACAGCTGAGTCAGTCTCTTATATCAGTTAACATGCACAGCTGAGTCAGTCTCTTATATCAGTTAACATGCACAGCTGAGTCAGTCTCTTATATCAGTTAACATGCACAGCTGAGTCAGTCTCTTATATCAGTTAACATGCACAGCTGAGTCAGTCTCTTATATCAGTTAACATGCACAGCTGAGTCAGTCTCTTATATCAGTTAACCTGCACAGCTGAGCCAGTCTCTTATATCAGTTAACATGCACAGCTGAGTCAGTCTCTTATATCAGTGAACCTGCACAGCTGAGCCAGTCTCTTATATCAGTTAACATGCACAGCTGAGTCAGTCTCTTATATCAGTTAACATGCACAGCTGAGCCAGTCTCTTATATCAGTTAACATGCACAGCTGAGTCAGTCTCTTATATCAGTTAACATGCACAGCTGAGCCAGTCTCTTATATCAGTTAACATGCACAGCTGAGTCAGTCTCTTATATCAGTTAACATGCACAGCTGAGTCAGTCTCTTATATCAGTTAACATGCACAGCTGAGTCAGTCTCTTATATCAGTGAACCTGCACAGCTGAGCCAGTCTCTTATATCAGTTAACATGCACAGCTGAGTCAGTCTCTTATATCAGTTAACATGCACAGCTGAGTCAGTCTCTTATATCAGTTAACATGCACAGCTGAGTCAGTCTCTTATATCAGTGAACATGCACAGCTGAGTCAGTCTCTTATATCAGTTAACATGCACAGCTGAGTCAGTCTCTTATATCAGTTAACATGCACAGCTGAGTCAGTCTCTTATATCAGTTAACATGCACAGCTGAGTCAGTCTCTTATATCAGTTAACATGCACAGCTGAGTCAGTCTCTTATATCAGTTAACATGCACAGCTGAGTCAGTCTCTTATATCAGTTAACATGCACAGCTGAGTCAGTCTCTTATATCAGTTAACATGCACAGCTGAGCCAGTCTCTTATATCAGTTAACATGCACAGCTGAGTCAGTCTCTTATATCAGTTAACATGCACAGCTGAGCCAGTCTCTTATATCAGTTAACCTGCACAGCTGAGCCAGTCTCTTATATCAGTTAACATGCACAGCTGAGCCAGTCTCTTATATCAGTTAACATGCACAGCTGAGCCAGTCTCTTATATCAGTTAACATGCACAGCTGAGCCAGTCTCTTATATCAGTGAACCTGCACAGCTGAGTCAGTCTCTTATATCAGTGAACCTGCACAGCTGAGCCAGTCTCTTATATCAGTGAACATGCACAGCTGAGTCAGTCTCTTATATCAGTTAACATGCACAGCTGAGTCAGTCTCTTATATCAGTGAACATGCACAGCTGAGTCAGTCTCTTATATCAGTTAACCTGCACAGCTGAGCCAGTCTCTTATATCAGTTAACATGCACAGCTGAGTCAGTCTCTTATATCAGTTAACATGCACAGCTGAGTCAGTCTCTTATATCAGTTAACATGCACAGCTGAGCCAGTCTCTTATATCAGTTAACATGCACAGCTGAGCCAGTCTCTTATATCAGTTAACCTGCACAGCTGAGTCAGTCTCTTATATCAGTGAACCTGCACAGCTGAGCCAGTCTCTTATATCAGTTAACATGCACAGCTGAGCCAGTCTCTTATATCAGTTAACCTGCACAGCTGAGCCAGTCTCTTATATCAGTTAACATGCACAGCTGAGCCAGTCTCTTATATCAGTGAACCTGCACAGCTGAGCCAGTCTCTTATATCAGTTAACATGCACAGCTGAGTCAGTCTCTTATATCAGTTAACATGCACAGCTGAGCCAGTCTCTTATATCAGTTAACATGCACAGCTGAGTCAGTCTCTTATATCAGTGAACCTGCACAGCTGAGCCAGTCTCTTATATCAGTTAACATGCACAGCTGAGTCAGTCTCTTATATCAGTTAACATGCACAGCTGAGTCAGTCTCTTATATCAGTTAACATGCACAGCTGAGTCAGTCTCTTATATCAGTTAACATGCACAGCTGAGCCAGTCTCTTATATCAGTTAACCTGCACAGCTGAGTCAGTCTCTTATATCAGTGAACCTGCACAGCTGAGCCAGTCTCTTATATCAGTTAACCTGCACAGCTGAGCCAGTCTCTTATATCAGTTAACATGCACAGCTGAGCCAGTCTCTTATATCAGTTAACATGCACAGCTGAGTCAGTCTCTTATATCAGTTAACCTGCACAGCTGAGTCAGTCTCTTATATCAGTTAACATGCACAGCTGAGCCAGTCTCTTATATCAGTTAACATGCACAGCTGAGTCAGTCTCTTATATCAGTTAACCTGCACAGCTGAGTCAGTCTCTTATATCAGTTAACATGCACAGCTGAGTCAGTCTCTTATATCAGTTAACATGCACAGCTGAGTCAGTCTCTTATATCAGTTAACATGCACAGCTGAGTCAGTCTCTTATATCAGTTAACATGCACAGCTGAGTCAGTCTCTTATATCAGTTAACATGCACAGCTGAGTCAGTCTCTTATATCAGTTAACATGCACAGCTGAGTCAGTCTCTTATATCAGTTAACATGCACAGCTGAGTCAGTCTCTTATATCAGTTAACATGCACAGCTGAGTCAGTCTCTTATATCAGTTAACATGCACAGCTGAGTCAGTCTCTTATATCAGTTAACATGCACAGCTGAGTCAGTCTCTTATATCAGTTAACATGCACAGCTGAGTCAGTCTCTTATATCAGTTAACATGCACAGCTGAGTCAGTCTCTTATATCAGTTAACATGCACAGCTGAGTCAGTCTCTTATATCAGTTAACATGCACAGCTGAGCCAGTCTCTTATATCAGTTAACATGCACAGCTGAGTCAGTCTCTTATATCAGTTAACATGCACAGCTGAGTCAGTCTCTTATATCAGTTAACATGCACAGCTGAGCCAGTCTCTTATATCAGTTAACATGCACAGCTGAGTCAGTCTCTTATATCAGTGAACCTGCACAGCTGAGCCAGTCTCTTATATCAGTTAACATGCACAGCTGAGCCAGTCTCTTATATCAGTGAACCTGCACAGTCTCTTGGGGTGTGGGGGTGCCCTGTTGTTTGTGAAGACCTGAGCATCACTAGGTATGCATGGCACAGAAGCGCCGCTCAGCTCTTGTAATGTAGTGTGGTGACGATATGAAGGGTTACTGAGGGCTCTCTGGCCACACTGTTGATGCTGAATCACTGGCATCCTTTAACACACGACTTCACAAAGATTTGAGATCCGTCAGCTGCGTGGAACCGGATGAACACTCATGGGCTGAATGTCATACTGTGTGTGTGTGTGTGTGTGTGTGTGTGTGTGTGTGTGTGTGTGTGTGTGTGTGTGTGTGTGTCTCAGTGTCAGTGTGTGTGTTTGTGTATGTGTGTATGACAGTGTCAGTGTGTGTGTGTGTGTCTCAGTGTCAGTGTGTGTGTTTGTATGTGTGTCTGTGTCAGTGTGTGTGTCTGACAGTGTGTGTCTCAGTTTGTGTGTGTCTCAGTGTCAGTGTGTGTCTGACAGTGTGTGTCTCAGTGTGTGTGTATGAGTGTGTGTGTGTCTGTCAGTGTGTGTGTGTCTCTGTGTCAGTGTGTATGTGTCTCAGTGTGAGTGTGTATGTGTCTCAGTGTGTGTGTGTGTGTGTCTGTCTCAGTGTCAGTGTGTGTGTCTGTCAGTGTGTATGTGTCTCAGTGTGTGTGTGTGTCTCAGTGTCAGTGTCTGTCTCAATGTCAGTGTGTGTGTGTCTGTGTCAGTGTGTGTGTGTCAGTGTGTGTGTGTGTGTCAGTGTGTGTGTGTCTCAGTGTGTGTGTGTCTCAGTGTCAGTGTGTGTCTGTCAGTGTGTGTGTGTCTCAGTGTGTGTGTGTCTCAGTGTCAGTGTGTGTGTGTCTCAGTGTCAGTGTGTGTCTGTCAGTGTGTGTGTGTCTCAGTGTGTGTGTGTCTCAGTGTCAGTGTGTGTGTGTCTCAGTGACAGTGTGTGTCTGTCAGTGTGTGTGTGTCTCAGTGTGTGTGTGTCTCAGTGTCAGTGTGTGTGTGTCTCAGTGACAGTGTGTGTCTGTCAGTGTGTGTGTGTCTCAGTGTGTGTGTGTCTCAGTGTCAGTGTGTGTGTGTCTCAGTGACAGTGTGTGTCTGTCAGTGTGTGTGTGTCTCAGTGTGTGTGTGTCTCAGTGTCAGTGTGTGTGTGTCTCAGTGACAGTGTGTGTCTGTCAGTGTGTGTGTGTCTCAGTGTGTGTGTGTCTCAGTGTCAGTGTGTGTGTGTCTCAGTGACAGTGTGTGTCTGTCAGTGTGTGTGTGTCTCAGTGTGTGTGTGTCTCAGTGTCAGTGTGTGTGTGTCTCAGTGACAGTGTGTGTCTGTCAGTGTGTGTGTGTCTCAGTGACAGTGTGTGTGTCTGTCAGTGTGTGTGTCTCAGTGTCAGTGTGTATGTGTCTCAGTGTGTGTGTCTCAGTGTCAGTGTGTCTGTCTCAATGTCAGTGTGTGTCTGTCAATGTGTGTCTCAGTGTGTGTGTGTGTGTGTCTGTGTCAGTGCGTCTGTGTCAGTGTGTGTGTCTCAGTGTGTGTGTGTGTGAGTACATCTATAACTTTTAATACTGAAAACAAACTTTGAGAGGCATTGAGAAAGACTTGCAGTCAAAATGTTTGTTTTTCTGTTAGTTTCTTATGTTGAAATGTCCTTCAATGTATGCCCATTGTTTTACTGTTTCAAAGTTCAGGCACACACACGGTCACGCGTTTCTGTCACTTCATCCGCTGTTAACATCTAGATTACCAGCACGGTGCTTTCATTAGTCACTTAATAATGAGCTACTTATTAACTGAATGAACTAAAAACAAAGTCTAAAACTATTCAGCAGATGTCAGACCCATACTCCAGGATAATCAACTCCACAGGGAATTATTACTATTATTATTATTATTATTATTATTATTATTATTATTATTATTATTATTTATTATTATTATTATTATTATTATTATTATTATTATTATTATTATTATTATTGTTGTTGTTGTTTTACTAGTTCATAAACAGGTTTATATATATGTATATAAACTCAAAGCCAGCGTTAGGAAGGTGCTCAGGTGAGGAGAGAGGTACGGCACAGTTAGTTCTGCTCAGCTGAGCTGTGAAGGTACTTTGCTCCTGCAATGAGATTCAGTTCAAAGAGCAGCTCAAGGTGAAGTGCTGGGGTTAATGAGTCACAGATCCGAGGGAGCTGTGGAAAACACCCCAGGTGAGACTTCCAGGCAGCAGGAGCGTAACGCCCTGCTGGACGAGGAGGAGATGGGGAAAAACACCCTGAAAACACAAATGAGCAGCTTTAAACTAGATCAAATAGACTTGCCATAGCACTGTCAATAGGGTACCACTGCAGCCCTGCCCCAAACCCACCACTGCCACTGCAGCCCAGCCCCCAAACCCACCACTGCCACTGCAGCCCAGCCCCCAAACCCACCACTGCCACTGCAGCCCCGCCCCAAACCCACCACTGCAGCCCCGCCCCAAACCCACCACTGCCACTGCAGCCCAGCCCCCAAACCCACCACTGCCACTGCAGCCCAGCCCCCAAACCCACCACTGCCACTGCAGCCCAGCCCCCAAACCCACCACTGCCACTGCAGCCCAGCCCCCAAACCCACCACTGCCACTGCAGCCCTGCCCCCAAACCCACCACTGCAGCCCCGCCCCCAAACCCACCACTGCAGCCCGCCCCCAAACCCACCACTGCAGCCCCGCCCCCAAACCCACCACTGCCACTGCAGCCCTGCCCCCAAACCCACCACTGCCACTGCAGCCCCACCCCCAAACCCACCACTGCAGCCCTGCCCCCAAACCCACCACTGCCACTGCAGCCCTGCCCCCAAACCCACCACTGCAGCCCCGCCCCCAAACCCACTGCCACTGCAGCCCTGCCCCAAACCCATCACTGCCACTGCAGCCCTGCCCCCAAACCCACCACTGCAACCCTGCCCCCAAACCCACCACTGCAACCCTGCACCCAAACCCACCACTGCCACTGCAGCCCCACCCCCAAACCCACCACTGCAGCCCGGCCCCAAAACCCACCACTGCAACCCTGCCCCCAAACCCACCACTGCCACTGCCCCCCCCAAACCCACCACTGCCACTGCAGCCCCACCCCCAAACCCACCACAGCCAATTGCTATGTTGGGACAGCTCGCAGCCAACTACGGCTGGTGTTGGACGATGTTTATGATTAAAAAAAAACAAATTGGCAATCAATCAAACATCATTTATTTAGTAACTGATTCCACTGTTTTAAAAGGGCTTGTTTCCAGCGTCAGGGTTGACAATGACATTCATTAAGAAAATAACATTGGGATTTGTGTTAGGAAATGCTCCCAGCGAGAGCCCGCAGCTCCCCCTCAGCTCCGTCACTCTTTAGTCCTGCTGCACCACGGGTCTCTGAAAGCAAACAGACAGGATGAGATGCTGACTGGCTCACCGGCGCAGAGCAGAGGGGTTATCATCCACATCTCCACTCAAAAGCAACCAGGGTGCTCCTGGAATATCTGCTGTTTCAGTATTTCCTACAAGCTACCCTCATCTTATGAAGTGTTAATATAACGACTCGTTTCACAATCCCTTACAAGGTTTTCCCCATAGTAAAAGCACAGCAAAGTCTAAGAAAGCACAGTGTATAAAGCATGGTAAAGCATATTAAAAAACAAACATTGTAAAGCACAGAGAGGTGTGGTAAAGCATAGGGAAGCATTGTAAAGCACAGAGAGGTCTGGTAAAGCATAGGGAAGCATTGTAAAGCACAGAGAGGTGTGGTAAAGCATAGGGAAGCATTGTAAAGCACAGAGAGGTGTGGTAAAGCATAGGGAAGCATTGTAAAGCACAGAGAGGTGTGGTAAAGCATAGGGAAGCATTGTAAAGCACAGAGAGGTGTGGTAAAGCATAGGGAAGCATTGTAAAGCACAGAGAGGTGTGGTAAAGCATAGGGAAGCATTGTAAAGCACAGAGAGGTGTGGTAAAGCATAGGGAAGCATTGTAAAGCACAGAGAGGTGTGGTAAAGCATAGAGAAGCATTGTAAAGCACAGAGAGGTGTGGTAAAGCATAGGGAAGCATTGTAAAGCACAGAGAGGTCTGGTAAAGCATAGGGAAGCATTGTAAAGCACAGAGGGGTGTGGTAAAGCATAGGGAAGCATTGTAAAGCACAGAGAGGTGTGGTAAAGCATAGGGAAGCATTGTAAAGCACAGAGAGGTCTGGTAAAGCATAGGGAAGCATTGTAAAGCACAGAGAGGTGCGGTAAAGCATAGGGAAGCATTGTAAAGCACAGAGAGATATGGTAAAGTATAGGGAAGCATTGTAAAGCACAGAGAGGTACAGGGAAGCTTAAACATGGCACCTACCCCTTTTGTTTTGCACATTCTATCACCTGAAAAGAAAACAAACACAAAAGGATTACAGCACGATGACCTTACTCCAATTTTTGCTACAAAAATGATATCCACTGGTTAATAAGGTTATAACAAAGAGATTGTAATCTCTAGCTGTTATCAGTTCCTGTGCGCAGTGATTTTATGATCAGTTCCTGTGTGTAGTGATTTTATGATCAGTTCCTGTGTGTAGTGATTTTATGATCAGTTCCTGTGTGCAGTGATTTTATGATCAGTTCCTGTGTGCAGTGATTTTATGATCAGTTCCTGTGTGTAATGATTTTATGATCAGTTCCTGTGTGCAGTGATTTTATGATCAGTTCCTGTGTGATGCTGCCCCCTGTGTGTAGTGATGGGTATTGTATGTTAGGAGCAGCTCCCTTACTCAGCAGCAGCAGGATCGCTAGACACACGATGACACCGGCAAACACCAGACCCCCCGTCGACAGCGTGGCATAATCTGAAAGACAGGCAGCAGCACAGGCTCACCCAGGCTCCCACACGCCCCACGCTCCCACACGCCCCACGCTCACCCAGGCTCCCGCACGCTCCCACACGCTCACCCAGGCTCCCGCACGCTCCCACACGCTCCCACACGCTCCCACACGTTCCCACACGCTCACACACGCGGGACACTGTTTCTGAGGACTTTGCTTTCTTTTTTGTTTGAAAATATTGAGATTATTAAAGATGAACCGCTGCTAGCATAGCACTGCAATAATTCAATTGAATCCCTGCCTGTGAGAGAGCTGCCATGTGGTGATGCTGAACGGCAGGCTCGTGATGTTTTTACTCACCGTAGGTGAAGGGGTCGTCACCGCCTGCAGCACAAGAGAACAAAGAGGGGTTAATAACTGACTGATTATTACAAACACAGCCAGGAGCACAGCACACACACACACACACACACACACACACACACACACACACACACACACACACACACACACACACACACACACACACACACACACACACACACACACACACACACACACACACACACACACACACACACACACACACACACACACACACACACACACACACACACACACACACACACACACACACACACACACACACACACACACACACACACACACACACACACACACACACACACACACACACACACACACACACACACACACACACACACACACACACACACACACACACACACACACACACACACACACACACACACACACGCGCACACACACACACACACACACACACACACACACACACACACACACACACACACACACACACACACACACACACACACACACACACACACACACACACACACACACACACACAGGAGCAGCACACACACACACACACACACACACACAGGAGCAGCACACACACATGAACTCACACTATCATAATATCACACTATAACTGCACAAGAGCCTGCATACTATAAAAACATCATTACAAATATATCATAAAAAACTACACATGCATTTCAAAGTGTTTATTTTTATTTGTATTATTTAAATATGAAGGGGTCTAGAAAAGTCACAGAGCCACAGACTGTGAACTACACACAGAGAGGATAACCCTAATAGATAGCTATATATATATATATATATATATATATATATATATATATATATATATATATATATACAGTGACTTGCATAAATATTCACCCCCTTGGACTTTTCCACAGTTTTTGTAGTGTTACAACCTGGAATTAAAATGGATTTAATTAGGATTTTTTGTCACTGATCTACACAAAATAGTCCATAATGTCGAAGTGGGGAAAAAATCTACATATTTTTCAAAATTATTTACAAATAAAAAACTGAAAAGTCTTGATTGCATAAGTATTCACCCCCTTTGCTGTGACACCCCTAAATAAGCTCTGGTGCAACCAATTGCCTTCAGAAGTCACATAATTAGTTGAATGGAGTCCACCTGTGTGCAATTAAAGTGTCACATGATCTCAGATTAAATACACCTGTTTCTGGAAGGCCCCAGAGTTTGTTAGAGAGCATATCTAAACAAACAGCATCATGAAGACCAAGGAGCTATCAAAACAAGTCCGGGATAAAGTTCTGGAGAAGCACCAATCAGGGTTGGGTTATAAAAAATATCCCAAACTTTGAACATCCCCCGAGCACCGTTAAATCCATTATTAAAAATGAAAAGAATATGGCACAACCACGACTCTGCCTAGAGAAGGCTGTCCACCAAAACTCAGTGACCAGGTAAGGAGGGCATTAGTCAGAGAAGCAACCAAGAGGCCAATGGTAACTCTGAAGGAGCTGGAGAGATCCACAGCTGAGATGGGAGAAACCGTCCATGGGACAACTATAACCGGACGCTCCACAAAGCTGGGCTTTATGGAAGAGTGGTGAGAAGAAAGCCATTGCTGAAAAACCCAAATCAAATCCTGTTTGGATTTTGCCAAAAGGCATGTGGGAGACACAGCAAACATGTGGAAAAAGGTTCTCTGGTCTGATGAGACCAAAATTGAACTTTTTGGCCTTAGCAAAACGCTATGTGTGGCACAAAGCCAACACTGCTCATCACCCTGAGAACACCATCCCCACGGTGAAGCATGGTGGTGGCAGCATCATGTTATGGGGATGCTTTTCATCGGCAGGGACTGGGAAACTGGTCAGGATTGAGGGCAAGATGGATGGAGCCAAATACAGGGAAATTCTAGAGGAAAACCTGTTTCAGTCTGCAAGAGACCTGGGACTGGGGCGGAGGTTCACCTTCCAGCAGGACAATGACCCTAAACACACAGCCAAAGCTACACTGGAGTGGTTTAAAAACAAGAACCTGAATGTCTTAGAATGGCCCAGTCAAAGCCCAGACCTCAATCCGATTGAGAATCTGTGGCAAGACTTGAAAATTGCTGTTCACCAACGGTCCCCATCCAACTTGACAGAGCTTGAGCAATTTTGCCAAGAAGAATGGGCAAAATTGCAGGATCCAGATGTGCAAAGCTGGTAGAGACTTACCCAAAAAGACTCACAGCTGTAATTGCTGCCAAAGGTGCTTCTACCAAGTATTGACTCAGGGGGTGAATACTTATGCAACCAACAAATGTCTTTTTTTGTTTAATTAACTTTTGTGTCACAATAAAAATATTTTGCACCTTCAAAGTGTTAAGTATGTTGTGTAAATCAAATGGTAAAATCCCAATTAAATCCATTTTAATTCCAGGTTGTAACACTACAAAATGTGGAAAAGTCCAAGGGGGTGAATACCATGTAAGGCATTATATATATATATATATATATATATATATATATATATATATATATACTGTATATATATGATATATAAACTGCAGTGATTAAAAAATCTTATTTTCAGGACATTTCGGGCAGAAGCCCTTCTTCAGCTGTTTAAAAAGCAAAGCAGCATATATATATATATATACATACGATAGTGCATGTGTAGGCATGTACTGTATAGCACACTATAGGTCAGTGGGTTCCTAACTTTTTATGACTTTCATGGCAGGGATTTCATGTATTTTTTTAACTTCAATTTCCCTTGGTCTTCCCGTGGAATACAAAAAACACCCCAAAAAACCACGATGGTGCTCATTAAAATAGCCGTCAGACAGTGAGGGGAGCCCCAGACAGACTCTGTGAGGGTGCAGGGGTGTGTTTGACGATGGAGCTGGTCCCAGACTCACCGCTTTCATCCCTGTCCATGGTCTGTCTCTTCAGTGTCTGAGTCCTCACAGCTGGGAGAGCTCGTAGTGTCTCACACAGTCACACCCTCTCAGGATACAGCAGCCCTGCAGGAGAGAGGCAGGAACTGCAGTGTTACACACTCAGGAGGGCTGCAGTGTTACACACTCAGAAGAGGGGCTGCAGTGTTACACACTCAGGAGGAAGGGGGCTGCAGTGTTACACACTCAGGAGGGAGGAGGGCTGCAGTGTTACACACTCAGGAGGAGGAGGGGAGGGGCTGCAGTGTTACACACTCAGGAGGAGGAGGGAGGGGCTGCAGTGTTACACACTCAGGAGGAGGAGGGAGGGGCTGCAGTGTTACACACTCAGGAGGAGGAGGAGGGGCTGCAGTGTTACACACTCAGGAGGAGGAGGGAGGGGCTGCAGTGTTACACACTCAGGAGGGGAGGGGGCTGCAGTGTTACACACTCAGGAGGAGGAGGGAGGGGCTGCAGTGTTACACACTCAGGAGGAGGAGGGAGGGGCTGCAGTGTTACACACTCAGGAGGAGGAGGGAGGGGCTGCAGTGTTACACACTCAGGAGGAGGAGGGAGGGGCTGCAGTGTTACACACTCAGGAGGAGGAGGGAGGGGCTGCAGTGTTACACACTCAGGAGGAGGAGGGGGGGGCTGCAGTGTTACACAGTCAGGAGGAGGAGGGAGGGGGCTGCAGTGTTACACACTCAGGAGGAGGAGGGAGGGGCTGCAGTGTTACACACTCAGGAGGAGGAGGGAGGGGCTGCAGTGTTACACACTCAGGAGGAGGAGGGGGGGCTGCAGTGTTACACACTCAGGAGGAGGAGGGAGGGGGCTGCAGTGTTACACACTCAGGAGGAGGAGGGGGGGGCTGCAGTGTTACACACTCAGGAGGAGGAGGGAGGGGGCTGCAGTGTTACACACTCAGGAGGAGGAGGGAGGGGGCTGCAGTGTTACACACTCAGGAGGAGGAGGGAGGGGCTGCAGTGTTACACACTCAGGAGGAGGAGGGAGGGGGCTGCAGTGTTACACACTCAGGAGGAGGAGGGAGGGGGCTGCAGTGTTACACACTCAGGAGGAGGAGGAGGGGCTGCAGTGTTACACACTCAGGAGGAGGAGGGAGGGGCTGCAGTGTTACACACTCAGGAGGAGGAGGGAGGGGCTGCAGTGTTACACACTCAGGAGGAGGAGGGAGGGGCTGCAGTGTTACACACTCAGGAGGAGGAGGGAGGGGGGCTGCAGTGTTACACACTCAGGAGGAGGAGGGGAGGGGCTGCAGTGTTACACACTCAGGAGGAGGAGGGGAGGGGCTGCAGTGTTACACACTCAGGAGGAGGAGGGGAGGGGCTGCAGTGTTACACACTCAGGAGGAGGAGGGAGGGGCTGCAGTGTTACACACTCAGGAGGAGGAGGGAGGGGCTGCAGTGTTACACACTCAGGAGGAGGAGGGAGGGGGCTGCAGTGTTACACACTCAGGAGGAGGAGGGGAGGGGCTGCAGTGTTACACACTCAGGAGGAGGAGGGAGGGGCTGCAGTGTTACACACTCAGGAGGAGGAGGGAGGGGCTGCAGTGTTACACACTCAGGAGGAGGAGGGGAGGGGCTGCAGTGTTACACACTCAGGAGGAGGAGGGAGGGGGCTGCAGTGTTACACACTCAGGAGGAGGAGGGAGGGGCTGCAGTGTTACACACTCAGGAGGAGGAGGGAGGGGCTGCAGTGTTACACACTCAGGAGGAGGAGGGGAGGGGCTGCAGTGTTACACACTCAGGAGGAGGAGGGGAGGGGCTGCAGTGTTACACACTCAGGAGGAGGAGGGAGGGGGCTGCAGTGTTACACACTCAGGAGGAGGAGGGAGGGGCTGCAGTGTTACACACTCAGGAGGAGGAGGGAGGGGCTGCAGTGTTACACACTCAGGAGGAGGAGGGAGGGGCTGCAGTGTTACACACTCAGGAGGAGGAGGGAAGGGGGCTGCAGTGTTACACACTCAGGAGGAGGAGGGGAGGGGGCTGCAGTGTTACACACTCAGGAGGAGGAGGGGGCTCTGCTTGAGAATCTGAAGAGATTCTGCTTGGAGAGCTCAGCACCAGGGATCTGGGTTTCTTCAGAGCTTATCAGTGCAGAGGAATATGAGTCAGGGCAGACAGGGGGAGAGGGGAGAGGAGACAAGCTGGGACATCCATCACAGATACATGTTTCTGAATTTGTGTTGGCTGTTGTCCAGCTGTTGTCCACGAGAGGGAGCACTCTCCCTTCATTTATTCATTGCCTCGTAAATTTTTCATCCAGGGAAGGGCTGTTGACATTGAAATCTGTTTATCTGGCCTTGAGGGCAGCAGTCCAGGGTGATAAAAATCATAAAACACAATCAGCTGCACCCATCAAACATCCAGATCTCACGTACAACAGCCTTCAGAGAGCCTTCCTCGGAGATAGACAAAGTGCAGATCAGAGTTAAAGCAGGAGTATTTAAACTAGAGGAAAAAGAAACAGCTCTTTAACAACACTGCTCTCACATTCTGATTCATTGGATTAGTTACCGTGATTTGTTTTTCGTTCACCCTTTCTGTGTAGTTTAACCAACTCGACTTCACCCTGTCTGTATAGTTTCAAAGCTCTGCTCAGTCTGTCTGCAGTGCAGCACCATTGTCCCTGAAGTTACCTGTGCCAGTACTTCCCTGTGAAAGCTTCCCCACAGTTAAAGCACAGCAAAGTGTAATAAAGCACAGTGGAAGCATAGGGAAGCATTGTAAAGCACAGAGAGGTCTGGTAAAGCATAGGGAAGCATTGTAAAGCACAGAGAGGTCTGGCAAAGCATAGACAAGCATTGTAAAGCACAGAGAGGTATGGTAAAGCATAGGGAAGCATTGTAAAGCACAGAGAGGGCTGGTAAAGCATAGGGAAGCATTGTAAAGCACAGGGAGGTATGGTAAAGCATAGTGAAGCTTTATAAAGCACAGAGAGGTCTGGTAAAGCACAGGGAAGCATTGTAAAGCACCGAGAGGGCTGGTAAAGGACAGGGAAGCATTGCAAAGCACAGAGAGGTCTGGTAAAAGCACAGGGAAGCACTGTAAAGCACAGAGAGGTCTGGTAAAGCATAGGGAAGCATTGTAATGTACAGATAGGTGTGGTAAAGCATAGGGAAGCATTGTAAAGCACAGAGAGGTCTGGTAAAGCATAGGGAAGCATTGTAAAGCACAGAGAGGTCTGGTAAAGCATAGGGAAGCATTGTAAAGCACAGAGAGGTCTGGTAAAGCATAGGGAAGCATTGTAAAGCACAGAGAGGTCTGGTAAAGCATAGGGAAGCATTGTAAAGCACAGAGAGGTCTGGTAAAGCATAGGGAAGCATTGTAAAGCACAGAGAGGTCTGGTAAAGCATAGGGAAGCATTGTAAAGCACAGAGAGGTCTGGTAAAGCATAGGGAAGCATTGTAAAGCACAGAGAGGTCTGGTAAAGCATAGGGAAGCATTGTAAAGCACAGAGAGGTCTGGTAAAGCATAGGGAAGCATTGTAAAGCACAGAGAGGTCTGGTAAAGCATAGGCAAGCATTGTAAAGCACAGAGAGGTCTGGTAAAGCATAGGGAAGCATTGTAAAGCACAGAGAGGTCTGGTAAAGCATAGGGAAGCATTGTAAAGCACAGAGAGGTCTGGTAAAGCATAGGGAAGCATTGTAAAGCACAGAGAGGTCTGGTAAAGCATAGGGAAGCATTGTAAAGCACAGAGAGGTCTGGTAAAGCATAGGGAAGCATTGTAAAGCACAGAGAGGTCTGGTAAAGCATAGGGAAGCATTGTAAAGCACAGAGAGGTCTGGTAAAGCATAGGGAAGCATTGTAAAGCACAGAGAGGTCTGGTAAAGCATAGGGAAGCATTGTAAAGCACAGAGAGGTCTGGTAAAGCATAGGGAAGCATTGTAAAGCACAGAGAGGTATGGTAAAGCATAGGGAAGCATTGTAAAGCACAGAGAGGTCTGGTAAAGCATAGGGAAGCATTGTAAAGCAGAGAGGTGTGGTGAAGCATAGGGAAGCATTGTAAAGCACAGTGAGGTATGGTAAAGCATAGGGAAACATTGTAAAGCACAGAGAGGTATTGTAAAGCACAGAGAGGTATGGTAAAGCATAGGGAAGCATTGTAAAGCACAGAGAGGTATGGTAAAGCACAGGGAAGCATTGTAAAGCACAGAGAGGTATGGTAAAGCACAGGGAAGCATTGTAAAGCACAGAGCAGTCTGGTAAAGCATAGGGAAGCATTGTAAAGCACAGAGAGGTGTGGTAAAGCATAGGGAAGCATTGTAAAGCACAGAGAGGTGTGGTAAAGCATATTAAACTACATGGCAAATTAAACTATACTAAATGAATAATATAACCGTGGGAAAAGCATGGGGCGAACTGCAAAATGACCATGCAGATGTACTGCGGTCAGCTTTTTAAAGGATGGTAAGTCCTCGTGCTTTCGGACTTTGCTTCAGGAGTCTGCAGGTTTATTCCAGAGACAGAGAAGTGAAGAGGGATTCCATTGCAACTTCCACCCCGCTGCGCGGCCTGGTTTAAAAAAGGGCAAATCAATCCCACCTCTGCCACTACTCATTGGTGATAAGAAACCCTCCTGCTCCCAGCCCTCTCAACACTAAACTCACAGGACTGTAAACCCGGCACCATCTCTTCAAATGACTCACAACCACACAACCAATGAAACGAGTTCCTCCTGTTAAAACCTATACCGAAGTAGCTTTTCATTTTAGAACAGGGAGGCAGCAAGGAAAATAAACTGGCAGCCTTTACCATCTGCATTACGTTCCTGTGCGCACAGCTCCAAAGAAAAGGGATCGTCTGAAAGACCTACCTGCGTGTCTGTGTGTCTGTCTGGTAGTCCAGGGAGCTGCTCAGGTGTGGAAAGGTCCTCTGTGCAGCTCAGTAATCACCCTGAGAGACTATGAAGAGCAGTCATAAACCCAACCCAGGACCCTCCCACCGCACTGCACCTTTATTCCACCGCGCAGGTTAAATATCTTTGACCTTCGACCCTCCGAACCGAAAAACCCAGCCTGTGATCAAAACAGTGGCACTCCCGGTGATAAGGGCACTTTGAACAGAAATCCTGTACTGCAGATAAACCCTGAGGTGCGTTCACAAACCGTACTGTGCGTATTAAACACCTAGAGCCAGCCTGCCGCACCGCAGTACAGCGACACACTGCGCGCGACTCTTTTAAAATTGCAATAACGCAGTCCAGAGGGTTCGAAGCTGTTTAACTGGGCTTCACCCCGAGGCGTGCAGATATTGGACTGTGTTTGAACCCCTGGTCGTGTTACTGCTTTCTTAACTCTGTCTGTATGGAACTGAGCTTGGCTGTGCTCAGCTGAAGAGAGAGAGAACAGCAAACACTGTCCCCACCAAGAGGCTTGTGCAAAGAGCCTGTGTGGGGAGTGACCAATAACACAGAAGCAGTGCCGAGGTTAAAGAAAAGGTAACACTTCACTGAACCATACATGATCAAGTGCTTAACTACCAGGTAACTGTTCATGAAATAAGAGACTGCAGCTGCATCTGCGGGGATCAAATACTTACAGGGACCGCCCTGCCCCCAGCTCTCGTTTAGTGACCCAAATAAAACCCAGACACACACCTGATGAGAGTTGCTTCAATTTTTATTGTCTGTGATAACAACACAAATTTATACAACAGTCTTTCAACACGGCAGCACATTGACAGCATTATTATTATTATTAATTATTATTACAGAATCCATAGACTTTATATTCGACTCAGTTTAATAATCTGTATGAGATTGTAAATGTGAACTATATGCACTCCGCATACACACACAGATACACTCACGCGCACACACTCTCACACAGAACAAGTAAACTCACTGCAGCAACAGAATAACTGACTGCATTAATAATCGATGCAGCAGACAGCACACAGGGAATATATATATTGTAGCGTGAAGCTGAACCTGATCGTGGGTCTTGTGACTGGCAGGTTGGCGCTTCGTTTGAAGGAATCGCACAGCGGATACAACACCAACACGAGCACGGATTATTAAGACCCAGTTAACCAGTCCGGCCAGTCCGCAGAGATACAGGACACTACAGGTTTATATACAGTACAGAGCACAGGGACAGTGCGACGGTTCAGGACACTACAGGTTTATATACAGTACAGAGCACAGGGACAGTGTGACGGTACAGGACACTACAGGTTTATATACAGTACAGAGCACAGGGACAGTGTGACGGTACAGGACACTACAGGTTTATATACAGTACAGAGCACAGGGACAGTGTGACGGTACAGGACACTACAGGTTTATATACAGTACAGAGCACAGCGGACAGTGTCAGTGCTACTCGCTGTAACACTGGCTCCTCACTCTCCTCAGACAGGATCTCATCGCAGCGGTCAGTCAGCGCCAGGCAGCCAGGTTCAGGGGTCTGGTCAGCGGTCAGCCTGCCACTGGAGACAGAGCAAGCACACACCAAGAGAGAGTCAGTGGAGACACCACTGGATAAGCAGAGAGTCACTGGACATACGACTGGATAAGCACAGCGTCACTGGACATACGACTGGATAAGCACAGCATCACTGGACATACGACTGGATAAGCAGAGAGTCACTGGACATACGAATGGATAAGCACAGCATCACTGGACATCGACTGGATAAGCAGAAGAGTCACTGGACATACTCCTGGATAAGCACAGCGTCACTGGACATACGACTGGATAAGCAGAGTCACTTGACATACGACTGCTTCAGCAGAGAGAGTCACTGGACATACGACTGGATAAGCAGAGAGAGTCACTGGACACACGACTGGATAAGCAGAGAGAGTCACTGGACATACTACTGGATAAGCACAGCGTCACTGGACATACGACTGGATAAGCAGAGTCACTTGACATACGACTGCTTCAGCAGAGAGAGTCACTGGACATACGACTGGATAAGCAGAGAGAGTCACTGGACACACGACTGGATAAGCACAGTACAGTCACTGGACATACGAATGGATAAGCACAGCATCACTGGACATACGACTGGATAAGCAGAGAGAGTCACTGGACATACTCCTGGATAAGCACAGCGTCACTGGACATACGACTGTCAGACACTACATCGACGACGAGAGAGTCACTGGACATACGACTGGATAAGCACAGCGTCACTGGACATACGACTGGATAAGCACAGCATCACTGGACATACGACTGGATAAGCAGAGAGTCACTGGACATACGAATGGATAAGCACAGCATCACTGGACATACGACTGGATAAGCAGAGAGAGTCACTGGACATACTACTGGATAAGCACAGCGTCACTGGACATACGACTGGATAAGCAGAGTCACTTGACATACGACTGCTTCAGCAGAGAGAGTCACTGGACATACGACTGGATAAGCAGAGAGAGTCACTGGACATACGACTGGATAAGCAGAGAGAGTCACTGGACATACGACTGGATAAGCAGAGAGAGTCACTGGACACACGACTGGATAAGCAGAGAGAGTCACTGGACATACGACTGGATAAGCAGAGTCACTTGACATACGACTGCTTCAGCAGAGAGAGTCACTGGACATACGACTGGATAAGCAGAGAGAGTCACTGGACACACGACTGGATAAGCAGAGAGAGTCACTGGACATACGACTGGATAAGCAGAGAGAGTCACTGGACACACGACTGGATAAGCAGAGAGAGTCACTGGACATACTACTGGATAA
>CM060287.1:3521852-3525021 GCA_030684275.1 Acipenser oxyrinchus oxyrinchus | reverse complement strand
TTATCTTTATCATCTGCACAGAAAAAAGGTTTTTTCCATATAATATATATTTTTATTATAACAACAACAACAACAACAACAACAACAACAACAATAATAATAATGTGCTGAGGTGTGACGTACCGTTGGCGCTATGGATATCTGCGGCTGAAATAATACAAACAAAAACAGCTGGTTAGTCACAGACAGACGGACACAGACGGACAGATGCACAAAGAGACACAGACAGGCAAACACACACTGACACAGACTCAAACTGAGACACACAAACTCACGAGGGGCACAGGGATCAACACAAAAACAAAAGCTGGGGCTCGTGTAAATGTTTTCTGTTAAAAATAATAATATGATCATAATATATGTCTAAACTTTATGCCCTATTTCCTTGTAAGGTATGTTTTGTCGGGTTTGTGGGGACTTTTTTGACTCTAAGAATTACATAAAAGCACCGATCACACAGACTCAAACAGACACACAAACTGACACAATTACACACACAGACTGACACACAATCACAGACTCAGAGACACTGACACACGATCACACACACACACGATCAAACAGACACACGATCTCACACTCAAGAGACACACAAACTGACACACGATCACTCTCACACTGACAGACACACGATCACTCTCACACTGACAGACACACGATCACTCTCACTGACAGACACACGATCACTCTCACACTGAGAGACACACGATCACTCTCACACTGAGAGACACACGATCACTCTCACACTGAGAGACACACGATCACTCTCACACTGACAGACACACGATCACTCACACTGACAGACACACGATCACTCTCACACTGACAGACACACGATCACTCTCACACTGACAGACACACGATCACTCTCACACTGACAGACACACGATCACTCTCACACTGACAGACACACGATCACTCTCACACTGACAGACACACGATCACTCTCACACTGATCAGGTTTGAAGGTCAGACTGTTTGAAGAGCACTCAAGATTGAAGAGCAGGCTCCTACGAGAGTAACCTACTACTGAACTCCTTCTACTGGTGCATTCCCGCTGGGATGGGCACGCCTATCCTGTTGTGGTGAGAGCTCAAACCCGAGTGCCTGTGTGTGTGTGTGTGTGTGTGTGTGTGTATGTGTGTGTGTGTCACAGAGTCTCTACAGTAACGCTCACTGTGAGACTCAAACACACTCGATACCTACAGGCCACATACACCAGCAGCGAGCACAGGAACAGCAGAGCAGTCTCCATGGCAACTGGAAGAGAGAGAGAGACATCAGTGTGAGACAGGCGTGTCCTGTACAGGCTGTTTGTTTGTTAACAGACATGAGGATGACTACAGTGACAGTGAGAGAGAGTGAGAGATTGATTATTTTGAGTTACCCAACAAGAACCCTTGTGTTTTCTGTTTCTACCACACATAACTAGCCACTGGGCTCATGACGATGGATTCAATGAAGTCATTTCTTTTGTTTTACTGATTAAACAGTGGGGAGTCTGGAGAAGAGCTATTGTGACGTCTCACTGCTACAAGTGGGACGCTGAAATATGAGAATTAATAAATAAGCTTTAAAAACACCCACACCTGGAATATGAATTCTATTTTATACAGGAACTGACAAATCAATGTGTGAATGGGTTCGAAATTAGAGCAGTGTGCTCCACTCTCTCTCTCTCTCTCTCTGTCAAATTCAAAGTTGTTTTATTGGCATGACAACATTGGTGGTATTGCCAAAGCAGTTACAAAGTGCAACAGAAACATTCGGAACATCAATAAAAGTTAATCAATGAAAAGGAAAAATTAAATAAAGGCAGTAAAGTCAAATTGAGCACCAAACACTGGTAGATAAAACACACTACCCCCCATGCCCCTGTGCCCCTGTGCCCCTGTGCAGTGTTCACTGTGTGTCCCGGTGACAGGCACACACACACTGGGCAGCCAGTGGGGCGGTGTGTCCCTGCTCCAGTAGGACGGCCACTCTCTCTGGGCTGCTCATGTGTGGGGATTTTAAAAAATGTGTTTCTTGTTTGGCTGTATTTACTGCAGTGTATTAGAAAGTGCATCTCTGTCTCCTCTTCTCCCAGTTCACAGAGACCACACAGCCTCCTGTCTCTGGGCAGCCAGGACTGTCTGTGCCGTCCTGTTTCGATGGCCAGGTGGTGGTCACTGAGCCTGTACTTGGTCAGGATCTTCCCCTGCTTTGTGTCTTTCACCCTGAGCAGGGTAAAGTCTCTTTTTAGGGCCCGATAGCACTCCAGTTTGTTTTGTGTTGTCCCAATGAGTGAGGTAGGAGTTTTTGAGGTGAGATATAATTTAGTTGACTCTGACCCTCATGGTACAAAGTCCAATTGGAATACAAAGGGACTTCCTGGGTTAAAGCTACAGGCATTTCAAGAGTGCGAAGAGCAAATCTGATTTATTAGGAGCGAGAAAAGGCCTTCCTGTGAACTCCACTCACATAATGATGAAGTTATTATACACTCAGTTGGAATCAACAACAGCACTGTCAGTCTAACAGGAGGCAATAGGGAAGAACAGACTCTTTATGGAGTTGCACAGCTAGCTTATACATAGAACTAATCCATCCATGTAACACTAACTAAAAAAATATTTTATATTTTTAATTGATTATTTATGAAGTAAAACAAAGCTAACAGAACCACAGAGTAACACTGAATATTAAAAACATTCAGTAATTTTCAGAGGGTGCCAGGGTCGGAAACTCAATTAATTGAACACAACAGGAAGGCATGTGCAGCTGAAGTGACAAACCAAATGGACGCTCGTTATTAAATCTATTCTCATAAGTTCGCCAGAGGGTGTGTTTCAGCTCACTTTGCAGCTGAGGAGCATGCTAACGTTTTTCAAAGAAAAAAAAAATACTAACTTGCATTCAAACAGCGAGTAACCTATAATGGGAGCCCATCGCCAGAAATACAGCATTTCAAAACGACTTTATAACAAAACGTATTCGATTTACAGTAACAGAAGTAACTTCATATTTGGATGCATACGTTACACTACAGTTCAGACGAGATAGAATGAAATATTCAATTCTAAAAACAAAATAACGAGACAGTGGTTTGGAATAGGGAGGCTAATCACAAGGTCATAGTTAAGATTTTGCTCTTATAGTTTCAGTTTGCCTTCAGGTTTGGATCAAA
>CM060287.1:3509352-3516852 GCA_030684275.1 Acipenser oxyrinchus oxyrinchus | reverse complement strand
GTTTAAAATCACATCCGTGAAGTTCCACTGAACAGACCCACAACACAGAGGACAGCATGTGTATTTCAAAAGACAGAATACGCCAGTTTTGAAGTTTGATGTATTTGACATTTCATGACCCCTATGTAGACTAGATATAAAGAAGGTTTTTATACAGTCGTGGCGTGGTCGTTGTTCGGCTTGCCTGCCAGCTCGTTCTGGCTCCATGCACACCATCGCCGCTGCCAAGTCTCCAGTGTGCCAATCCGGCGTGCTCCTGGGATACTGTCAGGAATGAGTCCATCAACACACTCCACAACTCTCTAACCAAGAGCTCTTCAGTGGAGAGGCTGACAGACAGCGAGAATGTCAATGCAGACAGACAGGGACACTGTAATAGCAATGCAGACAGACAGGGGCACTGCAATAGCAATGCAGACAGACAGGGGCACTGTGATAGCAATGCAGACAGACAGGGGCACTGCAATAGTAATGCAGACAGACAGGCGCACTGCGATAGCAATGCAGACAGACAGGGGCACTGCGATAGCAATGCAGACAGACAGGGCACTGCGATAGCAATGCAGACAGACAGGGGCACTGCAATAGCAATGCAGGCAGACAGGGACACTGCGATAGCAATGCAGACAAACAGGGGCACTGCAATAGCAATGCAGACAGACAGGGCACTGCAATAGCAATGCAGACAGACAGGGGCACTGTGATAGCAATGCAGACAAACAGGGCACTGCAATAGCAATGCAGGCAGACAGGGCACTGCGATAGCAATGCTATGGTTGTTTACTGAGGGGCAATGATGTCACAAGGCTGCCTGGACTTCCATCACCAGTGATCAAACTGCTGGTATGAATTGCAGTACCACGGACCCACATCAGAACCGATATATTTGTTGTAACTCTGTGGTCTGCTAATGGTTCTGCTAGCCAGGGTTTCTCCAGGGCATCGCACTGGGATTATAATGGGCTACCGATGGGAGATGTCAAGCCTTTCGATAATGGAGCAGCCAGCTGTTAGCAGCCCCTAGATCCAGTTGAGAGAGAAAGCCCTCTCACCGCAGCAGACAGCAGGGAAGTGACTGGAGAGTTCGAAAGGGGAAACAAAGAGACGAAAGAAACCACTTCTGCGCTCCCTTTTTAAAAACCATTACTGGACAATATTGTTTGCAAATGCATCCCTCCTTATGTGATAAAAGGTTCAAAGGTTCAAGGGGGGGGGGAGGTGGGGGAGCAGGTTAAAAAGATGTGATCAGTGCGAGTTTTCCATGGGAACAGTTTCCACGGCAACAGGTGAGCTACGTGGTGGCAAGGCAAGCATCACCAGTTAGCTACGGAGGTCTGGATAGGCCCGCTTCGAATGTAGGAAGGCAGAGTGAAATCACAAGAGATTCCAGCTCCATTTATAGAGCCCATGTCATGCAGTTAGCAGTGGAGGAGCAACAGCGGGTGCAGCTGTGCTCGGGGCCCACGCACTCAGAGGACCCGCAAGGGTTCCAAAGTTTAGATTTATTATTTTAACAATGAAAATCCTTTGAGTTTATATTTGAGGTGCCAGTAATTCAGATTGTATCCTCCCTCATTTCAACAGGCATCGCTATGGTCTTAATTATCCTCACTTTTTCCCCCGGGGCGCTGGTACGAGGCACGTCTTCATGGAAGGTTTTGGGGTACTATTCAGCACAGACGTGCAGTTATATTCTGTGTGCGCGATTCATCCTGTAGTTTAGACGGAAGCTGTCGGGGTGCTGCTGCGGGCATCAAAATAAACCACAGCAAATCAACATGCCTGGATTTCTGATGTAAAAATAATAATAATTTAAAAAACGGTTTCCTCTGCGAGACAATTTCTGCAAATGTCTGTGCAGAATTGTGAATTCTGTAATCATTTCTGTGAACGCAGAGTTGGGGAAAACTGGTAGGGTTGGTGATTAAACCTGTTCGTTTATGATTAAAAATAGTGTAGTGTTGGATGTTAAGATGTATGCAAAATAAAATTAAAGTAGGTGAGTTAAAAAACTTTCTTTCTTCTTATTATTTATTTATTTGTGGATGCCCTTATCCAGGGCGACTTACAATTGTTACAAGATATCACATTAATTTTACATACAATTCCCCATTTATACAGTTGGGTTTTTACTGGAGCAATCTAGGTAAAGTACCTTGCTCAAGGGTACAGCAGCAGTGTCCCCCGCCTGGGATTGAACTCACGACCCTCCGGTCAGGAGTCCAGAGCCCTAACCACTACTCCACACTGCTGCCCTATTACGTACTGTTTCATACATGCTGTGTTTGATGTTTATAAATAAGGGTTACATTAACGTTTGGGGAGGGGGGCTCACGTTAAGGTCCTTCACCGGGGCCCATCTTCCTCTTCCTCAGCTAGGAGAGGCCGCTCTGCCAGGCCTGGTTTGCACCAGCATTGTAACCGTGGAGTCTCGTGGGCAGCCACGTGTCTTCACACATCCACGCAGTGGGGTTTTGGACACGGCACAGCGTGTGCTGGCACTCGGGGGGTGAGCGTGGGTCGTGTGATACTGTTCACACACCTGGCAGCTGAGTGAACGTGCCAGCTTGTCAAGACAGGGGCAGCACGTGGCAGCACGCTGTGGTATCATTACAGCACACGCGCAAAGACAGAGAATTACACACAGCACCATGACACCATCCACCACGCACAAAGACAGAGAATTACACACAGCACCATGACACCATCCACCACGCACAAAGACAGAGAATTACACACAGCACCATGACACCATCCACCACGCACAAAGACAGAGAATTGCACACAGCACCATGACACCATCCACCACGCACAAAGACAGAGAATTGCACACAGCACCATGACACCATCCACCACGCACAAAGACAGAGAATTGCACACAGCACCATGACACCATCCAACACATTCTTCAAATCCAAAAACAGGCAGAGGAGCCCGAAATACATTGTGATCCACACCGGCACCAACAACCTGCGCGCAGACAGAGGAGATGTGGCCAAATCCCTGCAGCAGGTGGCAGAAACAGCAGCCAGAGAATACCCCAGCGCCAAAATCATTGTGTCCACCCTGCTGCCCCGAGCAGACGTGCCCTTCCACATCATCCACAGCATCAACGCAGAGGTGTCCCGGGGCTGCACCCTACTACCCAACGTGCACCTGGCACACCACCACTACATCCGCCCCACCACATGTACGACCAGGTGCACCTCAACAGGGAGGGCATGAAGCTTTTGCTAAATCCCTCAAGGACATCGCCCTGGGCCGAGAGCTCACCAGCCCACCCTACACCGAGACCAGGAGCACGCCCAGCCGCCCCAAGCTCCTAGGATCCCCAGCCCCCAAGGCCACGCCCCCACCACAGAGCTGGCAGTCAGCAGGAGCAGCGCCAGGGACCCCCACGCCCCCGCATTCCCTCCAGCCCCCAGGCCACGCCCCCACCACAGAGCTGCAAGTCAACAGGAGCGACGCCAGGGACCCCACGCCCCCGCATTCCCCAGCCCCCGCAGCACAGCTATGCTGCAGCCATGTCTTGTCAGCCAGGAAACCCCGCCAGCACGGAGCTGAACGAGATAAGACATCTCTTAAACCTTATCTGCACTAAGCTAATTAGATAATGTATCACCTGTATGCCACAAAATTAAAGAAAATAACAATAATATAGTATAAATAGATAAATCAAAACTAATTAATATAGTAGGTATACATAACCAAATTTAAATATGAATATGTAAAACTTAGTCACTTCTTATTTCTTTTACTACTATAAACCATAGATTTTTGTTAATAAAAACGGCATCATTTAGAATAAGTAGCTGGAATATTCAGGGTCTGTGCTCCTCAACCTTTGGAATGAAGAGCACAGACCCAGACTTTGTAAATAGTATAAATAACATGGAGATAATAATCCTCCATGAAACATGGAGTCGCATGGACGTGTCCACACACTGTCCCAATGGATACAGGGAACTGATAGTCCCTCCCTAAAGAACCCCCACATCAAACGTGGCAGGGACTCGGGGCATCATTGTGTGGTACAAAGAGGAACTTAAAAACACTGTCTCTCCCATTAAAAGAGGAGAGACACATTTATGGCTCAAAATTGAAAAAAATCATCCAATCCCAATCTGACACATTCCTGTGCGCAGTTTACATGCCACCAATTGACTCCCCTACCACCGAGAGGGTGCTTCCAAAATTTACAATCAGAAATTACCCATTTCCAATCCCTGGGCTCTGTGCTGCTGTGTGGAGATCTCAATGCCAGGACCGCAGAGAGGTCGACTACATCAGCACAGAGGGGAACAGCCATGTGATTGGACAGCAGACCTCTTTGTACCACACACCCATCACCACACAGAGGAATAGTTTTGACAGTGTGGTGAACAAGAGTGGGAAGCAGGTCCTGCATATCTGTAAAGGCCTGGGTCTGTACATCGTTAATGGCAGGATCAGAGGGGATTCTCAGGGCAGATATACATACAGCTCTGCTTTAGGAAATAGTGTAGTAGACTACGCTATCACAGACATGGACCCAGAATCTATTAATGCATTTATAGTCCGCAACAAACCCCTTATCAGACCACTGCCAAACAGTCCTGTATCTAAAAACAAACCCAAAACTAAATAATTCAAACCCGACCCCACCCGCCAAATTATACGGTCTTAAACCAGCCTATAAGTGGACACCAAGCAGTGCTGAGGAATATAAACAAACAATTTATAGTGCAGAAATAGAAAGTATGCTAAACAGCTTTCTAACTAAATTTTTAAATTAGACAAAAATGGAATCAATTTGGCCATCAAAGAAATGAATTTTATATTCGAAACAACAGCAACAAAATCAAAACTCAAGAAAACAAACAAGAAAAAACTAATTCTAAAAAGAAATCAAATGAAAAATGGTTTGACATTGAGTGTAAAACAAACAGAAAAGAATTAAGAAAATTGTCAAACCAGAAACACAGAGAGCCAAACAATATCGAACTGAGACTCAGCTACTGCAAGGCTCTGAAACAATACAAACACCTTCTCAATAAAAAAAGAGAAGAACACGTGTCCAAACAATTATCCCAAATTGAAGAATCCATAGAGCAAAATTCCTTTTGGGAACTATGGAACAAATTAAACACATCCAAAACCAGTCACGAATTGGCAATCAAAAATGGTAACATTTGGAAAAATTACTTTGATAAACTTTATCAAGAATTAGATGAAAATGAATTAAATCCAGACCAAAATTCTATTTTAAAAAAACTAAACGAATTGGAAACCATAATCAAGGACAATCAGAACCCACTGGACTTCCCAATAACAGGACCAGAGCTAAAAGAGAAGCTCCAAGCCCTCAAGCCCAGGAAAGCCTGCGGGCCCGACAGCATCATAAACGAGATGCTGAAACACAGCAGCCCCAAGATGCAAGAGGCCCTGCTCAAACTATTCAACCTCATCCTGGCTGCTGGCTGTTTCCCTGACATCTGGAACCAAGGGCTAATAACACCAATTCACAAAAGTGGAGACAAATTCGACCCCAATAATTACCGAGGCATCTGTGTGAGCAGTAATCTGGGGAAGGTGTTCTGCAGTATCATTAACGCCCGGATACTGGCCTTCCTTACCGAACACAATGTCTTGAGTAAGAGTCAGATTGGATTTTTACCAAATTACCGCACCTCTGACCATGTTTACACCCTACACACCCTAATAAACAAACATGTCCACCAAAAAAATAAAGGGAAAATCTTTGCTTGTTTTATAGATTTTAAAAAAGCATTCGACTCAATTTGGCATCCAGGTCTATTCCTTAGAATTCTTGAAAGCGGTGTAGGGGGTAAAATTTATGACACCATTAAGTCAATGTATACAGAGAATAAGTGTGGTGTCAAAATTGGAAACCAAAGAACAGGGTTTTTCACCCAAGGGTGGAGTGAGACAGGGTTGCAGTCTGAGCCCAACACTGTTCAACATCTATATCAACGAGTTGGCCACAGTGTTGGAGCAGTCGGCAGCCCCTGGCCTCACTCTACACGACAAAGAAATCAAATTCCTGCTCTATGCAGATGACCTGGTCCTGCTGTCACCCACAGAGCAGGGGCTGCAGCAGAGCCTGGCACTGCTAGAGCAGTACTGTCAGAAATGGGCACTGACAGTAAACCTGGACAAGACCAGAGTTATGGTATTCCAGAAGAAAGCCAGATCTCAGGGAAACAGGTACCACTTCACCCTGGGAAACAACATCCTGGAGCACAGCACCAGCTACAATTACCTGGGTCTAAAAATCAGTGCGTCTGGGAACTTCAACCTGGCTATAAATGCATTAAGAGATAAAGCGCAGGGCTTTTTATGCAATAAAGAATCGGCTATACAAAATTAAACCACCAATAAAAATTTGGCTAAAAATTTTCGACAGCATAATAAAGCCAATCCTTCTGTATGGTAGTGAAGTATGGGGTCCCCTTATGAACCCTGATTATAAAAAATGGGATCAAAGCCCCATAGAAATTTTCCATTTGGAATTTTGTAAACACCTCCTGCAGGTTCACAGGAGTGCAGCAAATAGCTTGCAGGGCTGAATTGGGCCGGTTCCCCTTACTCCACTCCATACAGAAACGAAGGCCAACTACTGGGTCCATCTACAGCAGGCTGATCCGCAGTCCTACCACCACACTGCACTGCGGAGCTGCACACAGCCCCCACAAGAGAATCCCCTCAGTAGAATGGTACTGAAGCTCAGTCAATTGAGCCAAATTAACACCAGCGAGCTTCAGAACACCACCAACAAAAACTCCCTGCACAAAAATGAAACAAATTAATCTAAATCTGGAAAACAATTATAAAGTACATTGGAATAACGAAATTGAATCACACAATAAATTACAATGCTATCTGGCCCTAAAAAGAATTTACCCTGGCAGAATATCTGATCAGGGTCAAAACACAAAACATAGACAGATCCTGACCAAGTACAGACTCAGTGACCACAGCCTGGCCATCGAAACTGGCCGGCACAAAAACCTGGATTGCCAAAGAAAAAGGCTGTGCTGTCACTGTGATCTGGGAGAGGTAGAGACAGAAATGCACTTCCTGTTACACTGTCCCCAGTATAAGGAAATCAGGGACACGTACTTCCCCAAACTGGCCAATCAGGCCACAACATTCCAGCTGCTCTCTGACTTAGACAAACTGCCAGTTCTGTTAGGAGAGGAGCAGCAGACAGCAGAGCTAGCTGCCCAGTATGTAGCTGCCTGCCACAGCCAGAGAGACAGAGAGACAGACAGACAGTCCCTGGTGTAGACACCCTGGAGCACAGGGACCAGGCACTCATGTGCACCCATGTCCACTGTAAATACAGAGAGGGAGGGAGGGAAATGGGAGGGTTGTTGTTGTATTGTATTGTCTGGGTTGTTATGTGATAATGTTCATTGTTGAATTGCTTTGGCAAAACTCAATTCCATTTTGTCATGCCAATAAAGCATTTTTGAATTTGAATTTGAATTTGAATTT